>JAHLJT010009419.1:48618269-48666078 GCA_031308135.1 Acheta domesticus
GAGAGGTAAGGTCGGGGTTGATAAATGACGGTAACAACAGTGCCGAAGACTGAAGTTTACTCACAGGCTGAGTGATATAAGTTATTGAAAAATTAAGTGAAATCTTAAAACTTGTTTTGGAATATTTTGTACTGAGCACTTTTTACACGGGATGTAAATATGTTTTCCTCAATTCCAAAGATGTTGAATTCCTCGTAATTGGGACAATGGCCCAGACACACTTAGGGTGATTGGGGAGGACCGAGATGGACTCTCACCAGGCTCGGGGAGACGATGCTGGGGATTGGAAGAGAAACGGAGGAGACGAATCGATCGAGAGGAAAAGTCGGGGTTGATAAATGACGGCAACAACATTGCCGAAGACTGAAGTTTACTCACAGGCTGAGTGATATAAGTTAATGAAAAAATTAAGTAAAATCTTAAAAATTGTTTTGGAATATTTTTAAAGGGCAATTTTTACATAGGGCACAAATACATTTTCCTCAATTCGAAAGATGTTGCATTACTCGTGATTAGGACAAAGGTGCAGACGCGGTGATGACACAGGTAAACGATCAAGACAGCAGGATGTGTCTCAGGCGGGAGAGTTACAGTGACAATGGTGGCTGGAGGCTCGTGACAGAGGTAACAATGAGGAAGATATCTGAAGAAAAAGTTCTCAGAACTGCAATAATATAAGGAATGTATTCAAATTAATTTCCGTGGATATTTTATAAAGCAGTTGTTTGGATGGAGGAATTACAAAAAAATGTCTTATGACTCCGAGGAAGGACTACTTCCGTTGACGATTGGACAAAGAATGGAACCAGATGAAGATAACAGGTTGACTCTAAGGAGGACCAGCAGGAGAGGAGGACAATTGGACAGAAGCAGGGGTCAGCGAGAAGATAAGACACGATGGTGAAAGTGTCAATAGCGGAAGGACTCGGTGAGAGAGAATTTAGGATAGAAGGTGTGACAGAAATCCGTGATAGCATGGATATGTTGGAGAAGAATGTAACAGTGTTGTAGTGTCAGCACTGATACACGAAATGGAAGATAAAGTTGAAAAACTAGGGAAAATGTGTAAAATATTTAAAACATTATAGATATAGTTAATGCTCTTTGCTACTGGGGAAATCCGCGTTTCACGTTGACTTCAATATTCCAGTTAAATAATCGGACTTAAATAATCGGATTACTGTTATGAACGAATCACTCTTTTTAATGTATATTTTCAGATAAATTCCGTCGAACATTTTTTCCAACTTCAGCACAGAATTAACTCTAGATCAGAAAATGTAAGCAGCACCTCAGCATCCACCGCAGCCGAGCGCAGACCTCGTCGTCGTCGTCGGCGGCGGCGGTGGCGGTGTCCGCGCGTTAGCCGGCGATTCGTGGAACGACCGTCCGTGCCTCCGCGGCCCGCGGCCCATTTTTCATGAATAATTGATTCCACTATGATTCCGGCGCGGCGGGACGTGGAGCGGCGCGGCGTGGCGTGGAGCGTCGTCACGCGGTCTCGCCGCGGGGGCCCCTCGCTCGGCGCGCCTTCCGCGAACAGTGGACGATCACCGCGCAGCTGCCCCGTCGCGCCCCGGCGTCGTTCGACACGCCGCGTCAAACCGACCAATGCGACGCTGGAAATTAATTCGAATCCGACTGTGTGCTCTTTTTTTATCACCCCTTTTTTCCATTATTTTTTTTATTCGCTTCCCCCCCCCCTCGCTCGTTCCCGACGAAGCAGTAGCAGTAGTAGATCGATTCCTACCGCACGAATATTGTTATATTTCCGAATGAAATGGAGAGAAATATCATTTCACGCCGTGAAATTACTTTCGGGGCCTGTTTTTAATTCCGGTATCCTCCCGGCTGCGGCGGCGACAATGACAGGAATTCCCTCACCGCGCGCGGGGAGGAGGCGGGGGAGGTGGGGGGGAGGATAGCAGGGGTTGTCGCCGCGTATCACTTCAGAGCCGGTGGGAGAGTGGGGCCCTCGCGAAACAATCGAAGATGGTGGATTCCGGTACATGCCCGGGCAAAAGGTTGGAAGCAGAACGTTATTCATTAGCTCTTGCACCGGAATGGAAGGAAAATCGTCGCGACGGGTGTAAAACGAGAAAGAGTTGGGGAAATTTCCTAACCCTTAGCTAAGATTTCCAAGTTACTTTAGTGACTCCCGAAATATAACGCAAAGGCTAAAATAGTACCTTTTTCTCCTGCTTCAAGTTTCATTTTCTGAAATTAGCCAATAGTTGTCGCTCACTGTTTAATGGTAAATAATATTAAGTTATCGCGATATAGGTCCTATCTCAAGAAAATATCTATCAAACATTTTCATAACTGACGATTATAATATTGTCTTTCATTGTAAACGTCGCATATTGTGAAAAGAAAATAATTTGATTTTAATTACAGTGGGACGTCGATTGTCCGAACGTCAATCATCCGAAACATCAAATATCTGAACTCATATTATCTCGGGATAACAATTTTTTACACCTTTTTGACACTCTTTATACACATTCATTTCATTCATTTTCTTTTGTAAAACTGAATATTGATAATAATCCCAGATATTATTGACAATAATAAAATATTAACGAGATACTGTACTATATAGACAACCATCTGACTTCAGTGTAGTTTGAAAAATCCTACAATAAATTCTTAAGAACTCGAAATGTTTATTATTAGCAGAAGAATATTTTCTCCACTTTTAAATCCAAAACAACAAACGGTACAGTGTCAAACAACCGATCGTAAATGCTTAACAGTTGTAACTCACTCGGAATGTTCATTTTTAGCAGAAAGCATTTTAGTAGCCATTTAGTGCAACGGTAGTCTACGTAGATATTATGTTCGGTGATCCGAATTTTCTAATATCGGAAACATACCTGGTCCCAATTAGTTCGGGTAATCGATGTCCTACTGTAATTTAATTTCAGTGAAGTCAACATAAATTTTATAAATCTACACAGAAGTTTCTTCATTCGCTGCATTCAATTAAAGTTCAGCAAGAACTGTTTGTTTTCATCTCCTGTAATATCGTCCGATAATTCTGAGGCTGTTTCTTGGCTACTATCATCACTTGTAGAAACTGCGTTGGCTGTTCGTCGAGGGCGTTATCAGAACATCGTCTGCCAGGCGGATTAGTACAACAACTGCTGCCTTGGAGACATAAGAAGGGCCAGAAGTTTAAGGACGCGTTCTGGAGCCATCTATCTCAATTTCCGAGGCCGTTTGCGGTCCGAGACAATATTTACTCCGTAACTTCCGCAATCTACGGTCGCGATAATCGCGCCGTTACGGAGAGAGCGCGAGCAGCGTCGAAGCATCCAGCAGGCGATGCGCGGGTAGATATCACCCTCCACTGCTCTGCCCGACCTACTCGTCCCCCTCCCTCTCCAGCGCGCCGTCCTCCCAGTCCTCACTCAGCTCCGCGTCGCTTCGTCTCGCTTCTTGGTCCGTCTTACCCGTTGAAGTTGCGTTGTACCTAGGGTTGCCAACAATGTTCATGTAAAAGGGAGGACACTCGATAAAGAAAAAGACAAAGCATCGACACATTTATTTTTATAAATATTTAATTTAGGCCAATATCAGCTCTATTTCTTTCTTCTTTCCATTTGCTATTCAAGTGATAAGATTCGTTCACAAAATGCAGATGAGCGTCTCTTTTATTTTAGTTCGCTAGACAGGGACACTATCATGCAAGCTTGTGTAATAAGCGTGTGTCAGCGTTCAGAAAAAGGATATTCATGTTTTCTATTCTAAATTACACAGTAAATGATACAACGTCGTAGATGTTAGTCATGTGATAAAATAAATGACAACAAATGTTAAAAATAAAAAAAATGTAATTAAAGAATGACAAACAAATTGAAATACAAAGGAGGACGAGAGGACAAATGACATCAATGGAGAACCGCTTTCCCAAATGGAGGACTGTTGGCAATCCTAGTTCCACCCCGCTTCTCCTCTCCCAGTTTCCGCGTCAGCTCCACCTCACTTTCATTCCCTCTGTTCTCCGTACGTGCTTCTCGTCCCAGCGTGTACACCCCTGCCCAGCCCTGATCGTCCTCCTTTCACGCCCTCGTGTTTTCTCTCTGGTGGTCTGAGTCTCTCCAGTTGCTTTTTTATTTTCTCTCACCTCGGGGAAAATATATTTTTGGCCTTTGATTTTCTTGGGTCTTTTCCCAGTTTTTCCACATCCTCTTCCTATGTCTTTTCGTAACATCATTTCGTATCCAGCAGTTTCTTGCCCCCTTCGTTACGTGCCCCTCTAACCCTTCTTTCCGTTCAGCCCTGGTTTGTGACGCCTCCCTCATATTATCTCCTTGTCTATTCTCTCCTCTTTTTCCCTCCTCCGAATTCAATTAGATACTACTTCTCAATATAATTTTCTATGCTGCCCCGTTCTATTTCTCTTCCTTCTCAACTCCGCAACCACTGTCTTCTCTTGCTGCTTCTCCGAAGATACTATTATTTTCCTTGTCCCTATCACCAGTTCCGTTTACTCCATGTTCTGTCAACCACAGGTAAGATCGAATTTACTCCGGGGGCAAAATCGCAAGTAACCTCATCCCCATTAAAAAACGGCTATGGGTCGCAACGTCAGAGGCAGGAGAGTTGAGGAGAATAGCCGTGAAGACAGCAGCATAGACATAAGTTATCGCAGTGATAAAGTCTAAAATGGAGCTTCAGTGAGATTAAAACGTACTGAGGAACCTTGTAATTGTTTTACAAGGGAATGTAAAAGGTAGGAAGGTTAATAAAGTCGAAGTTTGAAACAGACAGAAAGAGAAGACAGAGCTCAATAGCACAAGTGAAAAAAAAAACTACAAGAAAGAAGTTTTGAGTCTTACATTGGCTTCACAAGGAATTCAGAAACATTCCGTATGAGGGGAAAATAATTTATTTTAAAGCAAAATAAATCAGAAACAGTGGTTATGAAAAAATATTGATATATTGAAGAGAACAAGCAAGTAAAAGTATTTTGGGGATTACGGGGAAGCATATAAAAGGGCTTCGAAAAAAGAAGAAAAAATAACTCAAGAGAGAAACTAAACTGAGGGAGGAAGAATCGAAAGAAAGAAGACAGGTACGTGATGTAATGAGAGTAGGGAACGAACAGGATCGATCTAGAAGTAAAAACAGCTGATCGGTCTGTAGTATTTTACAATATATGATATTATAAAATATTTGACAATACAAAACCGGCAAAATGAACTCTCGGGTGCATGGTGGACATATGATTGTGCAGGACGAGAAGATGATACAGATGTTTTTAAAAACTAAAGGAAAGAAAGTAAATTTATATAGGACCTGAGAGGGGGCAAGAGAAAGTTAAGTGAGTTATAGAAAGTAACAGAAAACTTGTGGGAACAGAGAATATATGGAAGCCAAGATTGTATTAATGCGATTACAGTTTAGGAAAGAGAACAGAAAAGAATCATTGTCAATGGTTAGTCAAAATATCAAGGTGTCAAGAGAGTTCTTCTGAGGCTAAATGAAAAACAAGATAATAAACAAGTGAGCCAAAAAACACAGAATACAAACGAAATAAATTCCAATTGGAGCAATGCCGGCGGTTGCCAGGTCAGTAGTTGCTAGGGAGAACTTATGGAGGAGGCAGGAGCAAAACCAAGGAAGACACCAAACATATTAAGAATGCGTGGGATTTGGTGCGGGGGCGAGAAACAAACTTAAGGCCAACAGTGCCTCGAGGAGTGCAGAGGGTTTGGTGCATGACCAGAAATGGCAGAGTGAGAATGGAGTCACCGAGGTTCAATAAACATACAAAAATATTCCTTTTTGTGGATAAAGTCAAAACATCGAAATATCAAAGAAGAAGATATATCGAGTGTTATTTCGTACTAAAGCAAGAGGGCAAGTAAGTGGTAGAAGTGAAGCGAGTACTCCACATCTGTCGCCGTTTCTCACTGCCTTATCTCCATTTCTCTCGATCTTCCCAGGCATCACCTGCTAAATCTCTCGCCGCCATTATTATATTTTTTTAATTATTTAAGGTCTCTTTTCAAGTAGTAAGGTCATATGACGACCACTGTAAGTAACATGGAAGGCAACAGTAACTGTACACGGACACACACAAACATTCATGTCCCGGGGGGGGGGCGAACTCGTCACCCTTCAGGCACGAGGCAGCAACGGCTCTTCAGGCTTAGTAATCTCGGCTATCCAGGCCGGAACCGCCATCATTGTCCTTAAGTCTTCCTCCCATTTCCTTCTTGGTTTGTACATCTTTCTTCAGAAAGGTATTCCCACATCTTTGGCAGTTACGCTCACTGCACAACATGTGCAGTGAAAATGTGCGCAGATAAATTTCTTTCCCCACACGTCATATACAGTTTTTTTTACTGTTTTTTTTGACAAATAAATAAATAAATAAAACATTATTAAATGCCCAAACCATTATAGAGCCTTTGTTTCTATCAGTTCTAAGGTTGAGTGTCCAGGTTTCATTATTTCTATTATTTTTTGATTTTTTCTTTTCTTGTAAACTGACAACACCGCCTAGCAAGAGGACAAAAAAATGAAAAAAAAATGGAATGAAGCAGTATTCCGGCTGGCCAGGTGAGTGTGCGGGCGGGTGCGAGACCGGCGCACCAGAGGGCGGCGGTGGTGGCGGCGGAGGCAGGAGCAACCCAAGGCGCGGACGCGAACGAGGGATAAGCAGGCGCGGGAGGCCCGCAGGGCGCGAAGGCTCGAGAAGCCGGCCGAGCCGCGAGAATTAATTTCTGTTGTGTCGGGCGGGCGTGTTTTTGTGCGTGGCTCGGCGCGGTATGTGGCCGTGGGGTCCGCCGCTTCACACCCCAGCGGGGAGCAAGGTGCCAGCCTCCGCCCCCCGCCGCCGCCGCCGCTCGCCGCCAGCCAGCGCGCTATGCTAATGTTGTAACTTTTTACATAACTTACATAAGTTTATGTCAAGACCAATCTCCAGCCTTGTCTATTATACGCGAGACGGTACTACGCGTTCAGAAAACGTGCGTGAAGAGAGAACTCGCGCACGTGTGGGAGGAGTGGGAGGGACAGAGAGGGAGAGAGCGCGCCGAGTTTCGTCACCTGGTGAAAAAGCGATTCGTTTCGACGTAAGCGGGAGGAATGAAAGGAAGTGTAAAGTTAGACATCTCATTACGGCCGACAGAAGAATCACGGCTCTGTCTCGCGAGGAGATCAACGGCGGCGTTGTCTTCAAGGAAAGTACATAATTAACACGAAACTAGTATGCCGTATTTCTGCGCGTGCATTTTAATATCTCTGCGTTTTTGTTCTTGCAGACCGTACGTTTTGTAACTCGAAGACCTTACGAACGGTTCGAGATACTTGCTAGAGATTCTGCTTCACCGTTATCGTTTTCGAGTAACAACGCGTGGCGGGAATTGTATAGCTGCAGAATGCAAAACCTCCCAGACACCGCCGTAATCTTTAGAGGAGCACATTGATTGTTTTACGACATGCTTTCAAGGAAATGCCCATTTATTTCGTAAGCCGTTACTGAAGATACGAATCTTCATATGAATTTATAGCACCATGACATTTATGTTCGCACTCACAGGAACATCTCAATTACAACAGTCGTTCTTTACGTCCCATCTGCAGAATAATAAGCGCCGAGAATTTCAAAACGACTATTCGTTCCAGCGAGCTTTGTTCGCATATTAAAACTGCGTGCCTCAGGGTTTCCCAACATTCGTACATGTTTTGTCAACAAATATTTTTTGTTCCATTGTCATGGTATACAAAAAGAGAAATTATGTACAATTCAAAGCATTATATCTCAATAAACTTATATGAATTACGTTTCATTTTATTTTTATTTTTCCGACAAGGATATATAATAATAATTTCAGTTTGATAAATTAAAAGTATACGGAAATGTTGAATAAAAGGTAATGTTTTGACATTAATTGCGGAAGACGACATTTCTCTTTCTTGCAAATTACGCTCCTTTTGTATAACTTATATCAAGAGGGTATAGAGGTCAAATAAATTAAATAAATTATATTTCTGTGTAAATTCATTCACTACTACAAGATATTTTCCAATTTTTACATTGAAAAAATTCTAAAAAACGAGAATAACGAAAATTTGTAATTTCTTAAGTACGAACATCCTATTCATTGATATTATGAGTGTTCATGATTATTTTAACGAAAACTGAATATTTATTAGCTTTCGCGTACAGAAACTCCGCAATTAAATCCGTGAAGTAATATACTATTGATGTAGATGACAGAAAATAACTACAAAAGACTCAGGTAAAAGTCCTTCTTAGCAACAAATCTATTATAAATTCGTTGTAAAAACGTAATTATAAAGAATCATTATATAAAAATATATTTTGGTATAAGGTGCAAAGTAAGTGAAAATGGTAAATACTTCCGAGAATTCTATTTCTGCACATCTCCCACTACCCACGTTACGAAGGAGGAGTAAATAGAAGACCTCAACTAACCAAAAAGAGGAAGAAATGCCCAAAAGGTCACATTGTTAAATTACATCAACAAAGACAGAATCAGGCAATTAAATCGAACACAATTTCAAATTGTTGATTTTACACAGAATTCGAGATTCAGTACATCTCTAACTCCTGATCCCGAGAACTGCCAAAAAAGTTTCACCTCTAAAATGTAATAAAGGTAATTTCGTTCATTTTGGCGCAGTTCAAGGAGCACACGTCCCCATTTCTGTGGGCATCGTGTTGCCATATTCTCTTAGAAGATAAGATCCAGGCTCGAACAACTCTTTTGGAGTGCTGCCCATCCCGCCTGCAGTTTGTGAAATTTCGTGATATGCTGGCCACGAAGGGGTTTCTTCACGGATCCTAACAATCAGTCGGAGCGAAATCTGAAGAATGCGGCTTGGGAGACACTTGAAATCCCTAATCCCGTTGTCGGACAGCGTCGTCAACTTTCTTCGGAATTACCCTCACTGGCTGGCTCGTGTCAGTCATTTCCATTAGAATTACGCTTTTGTTCATACCATACGCAACTTACTTGAGATATACTAAAGAAGCAGTCAGGGAAGTAAATTAAAAAGGCGTTCTGCTGCAGCAAGATGACGCCAATCAGCAAACAAGTCGTTAAACATCCAAAGCAATAGCAGCGATGGGCTCTGAGGTGCTACCGCACCCGCTGCGCTTTTCCTTGTCTGATTATCACGTGTTTGAAATCATGAAGAAATCCTTGTGTGGTCAACATTCAAAGAACTTTTACAAACTACAAACCGCTGCTCACGTAGGGGTGTGCAACAAAAGTAGTTGCAAGAGACCTAGCAAGACACCCGCACCTAAGGGAAAAACACCCACATCTCAAAGGATATTACGTAACGATTATGGACCTAACTATAGAGTCGTAAATTGTTTCTGTAGGCAAATAAAAAAAATTAAAAAGTGAAGTGTAAATCAACATAGTACGTCCCTTACATAATCACATGAAAAACTTCAACTCTAACAATGGTTTACAAATCGAACCGTCAGGTTCGAATTTCGCGAAACACGAAATGTCTCTCCCACTCGAATCCCGGTCTCCCAACCCCCGCCGCCTCGTCATAAAACTCGCGCCGGGCTGCGCCCGCGACAAGCGATAATGACGGCGCGGCGCTTGTCGTAAAGCTAGATATACGGCTGCGCGCACGCGGCCGCGCCGCAGACCAATAGGGCTAGTTAGCGCCCGCCACGTAAGGCGCGGCGACCGCTTCATCATAGCGGTGGCGGCGGTGGTGGAGGGGGTGGTGGCGGCGGTGGTGGCAGCGGTGGTGGCGGCGGTGGTGGCAGCGGTGGTGGCGGCGGTGGTGGTGGCGGTGTTGGCTGCGGCGATGGTGGTGGTGGCGGCGGTGGAGGTTGTGGAGGTGGTGCGGGTGGTAGGGGTGGTGGAGGTGGGGGCGGTAACGGCGGCGGTGGGGGGGTGGAGGGGGCGGCGGTGGTGGTGGAGGTGGCGGTGGCTGTGGCGGTGGCGGCGACGGAGGCGGGGGTGGCTGGTGGCGGGGGTGGCTGGTGGTGGCGGTGGCGGTGGTGGTAGCGGAGGCGGGGGTGGCCGGTGGCGGTGGTGGCGGTGGCGGCGGCGGGGGTTGCCGGTGGCGGTGGCACGGGTTGCCGGTGTCGTGGCGGCGGTTATGGTTGTGGCTGTGGCGGCAGAGGTGTTGGCGAGAGAGGTGGGGGCGGGGGTGGCGATGTTCCCGAGGCTGGCTGCGGCGGGGGCGGCAACGATGAGGCGGATGGCCGGAGTGTAATTGAGAGTGGCGGGGAGCGTGGTCGTATGAGGATTTGCAGGCTGATAGGAGCAGCGAGATTGTGGTGTGGGCAGGAAGGGAAAGGTAGACATGGTTGCAGATTCATCGTACACTATAGGCAGCGGTAGTGACCCTGGAATGAAGCTTCATGACAGCTTAGAAATGAGGTGTTTGCTACCAAAACCAGCTCACTCCATTATGTACCAAAATTAACTTAAAGATTTTGCTAAGTTAATGTGGGCCTTCATAATATCACAATAGAATATAATTCAAATTCAGCTCATTTCCACGTAAAATGTGGTGAGATGATATTCGGCACGTCAAATATTGTGCGGTTGATATTGAATGGTTCGCAAGTGGAATAAGCTGGTTTTGGTTGCAAATTTTTCATTGGAGAGATGAGTAGCTTGTCGATAGGAGGAATTGAGGAATTGTAAAATCTATGATGATGAGAACAGTGATATTATGGTGATGGCCAGAAGTCATGGCGACGAAAAAATGGAAAGGGGGATCATCGACGGCTTCATCGTATTGGAGAGATAGCGCGCTATTGGAATGAGGCTAGGCGGTAATGTGACAGCTTGGCAATAGCCTGACAATAACATAACGAGGTCATGGACGCGGCGACGGAAGTTATAGAGAGCAGAATTACGAGGATTGTAGTGAAGCAATATTACTGTGATATCAGGAATGGAAAGGAAGGCATAGCAATGTTTTTATCACAGAGACAGCTGCGCACAGAGACAGCGGAAATGTGGCGGCGTGACATCCGGAAAATGATAAACGCGGTGGGTGCATCATTAGGATTATTAGTGGAATTATAATAATAGGGGGCAGCGAAAAGAAATTCATAGAGAGAAGGTAAAATCGCCCACTCCATGACAGCAAAAACGCACTTCCGGTTTTAGGAATGTAAAATCACAGGAGACATGTGACGCAGGCCACCAAGTTGGCAGGATAGCTTGCCGGCAGGTGGGTCTGCATCCACGCACCACCTAAACGTAAGTTAAAAGTAAAATCTTTTCTGCTGGAAAACTGTTTGTATACAATTAGAGACTATACTGATCGTGAAAAATAAAAATAATGTTTATTGTAACAAAACAAAGATATATAATGAATTAGTATATTTTTTATTTTTCTAAAATAATTATTTTCTAAATTCATTTTTTCGTTTTCTATTTTTTTTTTTAATTCTGGCCCTCAAGAAATGTGCGCAGATAAATTCTTTCCCCACACGTCATATACAGTTTTTACTGTTTTTTTTGGACAAAAAAATAAATAAATAAATAAAATGCTACACCCGGGCGGGATCAAGAGAATTTTTGAGGAGGTGGGTGACGAAAAGCATCACCGGCGTCTACGAAGGCAGCCAGAACCCATTCTTCTTGGAATTTAACGTAAATCAGCCACATCATTTCAGAGTAGATAAAAGGGGTTGGTTTACCAGCTGTGACACAGAAGTTGCTAAAGATTGGTAAGGGTCTAAAAATTTGTAGGAAATATGTTCCATCTCATAACAGGCCATCTACCGGGATTTTATCGGCTTATGCTGATGTGGAGAAGTAGGCTCCCAGTTTAAAAGGATACCATGCGGTAATCAATAAACTTATGGTGCATACGAAAAACTACTCTGGTCTTTTAATTATCCCACGACGACACAGGGCGAAGGCGTGGAAATAAGCGAGACGAAGAACATGGCGGCGAGAGTGATAGTGGACGACACTGAGAGCTTTACGATAGGAGTATTAATACTGAAGTGCTTCGCGGAATGAAAAGGAAGATATAGCGACCGCTTCGTCGTATCATCATAGCAGAAGCAGCAACTCGACGCCGGCGTGAAATTAACGGCATAAAATACCACGTTGTACCCGACGTAATGTGGGTAGGATTGTGGGATTATGGTGATGGAAATGGAATATTCAGGAGCTAACAGGAACCGCTCTCATCATTGTGACAGAAGCTAAAACTGTGAAGTGGTAATATTGGGTGAACGTTCGAAGGAGTGATGGTGTAAGAGAAGTGTTTTGTTTGTAATTCAAAAACAAATATTTACGGAAAACTTGTTTTGGATGAATAATGAAATGTTACTTAACCATTTTGTATTTCAGAATCTTTAGAGGCGTAGCGGATGTTTATAATTGACTAAGTATTTTTCGCCCTTTCACACTTTTCTCCCAAGGAATCGATCTCAACTTCTTCAGGACAGCCAGATTCTCAAGGCATTCAGAGAATTCTTCTTCCTCCATTCACTCTCCTACTCACCAGTGGACGAAACCACGCTTGGCGTGTTATGGTGAGGGAAATAGTTGTATTGAAATGACGGGAGAGGAAGAATCATAGCCGGCTATGAGATGGTAGTTATACAACTTGGCGATAAGGACAGAGGATTGAATTGATTGCGTAGGCTTCCGCGGCCGGAATTCATGTTGTCCAGGCTATCCGGGATGAGCCGCGTCGTCGATTTGGTGGCTGACGTTTCGGCCAACATATTGTGGCCTTCCTCAGAGCGTACTCAAACGCTCTGAGGAATTGAATTATTTTAGGATTTTGGGCCACGAACGAATGACATTCGTAGGTTTCATGATTCACTCGCTCTGATAGATTTCTTCCTAAAAGTTAATGTTGCATCCCCTCCTGACCAGAAGAAGTAATTTGCAACCATTCTACCACTTCCTTACGAATGTAATTAGGCAGAACATCCCAATTCTAATCTTGTAACTATGAGTTATGAACCTTTTACATTATCCAATGTAGTTTTTTAAGGATTTTGGATGCATTAATGTGGCATATATTCATAGTAGTTGCCTCTTTTCCTTCAGCTTGTTCCTTTCTTACATTTTCTTTTCAGTAATATTATACGTTTTTCGTTGTTTTGAGATATTTGAAGACCTTGGAGCAATAACATGTTACGGCACATTTCTGATGAAATTGAGATATAAGTATATATCAGCGCTCCATAGATGTTTACGTATTATTGAACATAATGCGGATATTTCTTCTTATGAATGTTGATAGATTGTAAAAAATAAATATTATGTACATTGCTTTATTTTACGTATTTATGTATGGAAGTGTTTAAACCTTTAGTTTCGTTTTTCTCAAAACTTCGCATAATTGCATTATTGCCCTGAAGTCTTCATTTATATTATAGCGTACGCCACATAAAATACATAATATTTTACCATAGGACACATTTAAAACACTATATTTGTAATTTGCCTGATGGCGGGGCCAACCACGCTCCGAAACAAATAATTGAATGTCGTGAAATGAAGTTGTTACATAAAAAATGAAATATAATTTGATGGTCAAAAAGTACGAGGAATGTATAATTTTACTAAACCACAACTTCACAATAATTTCATTCAATAATTCATTCTTTTTCTTTCTCACGTTATTTTTCTTTCGTTTTTTCATTCTTCAAATTGCAATTGAGAACAGAGAATTATGTTTTCTTTGACACTACGATTTACAAGTAAATTCTTCCGCTGTATGTCCACGCCTTATGACAAATATATATAATAATTATCTCTCTTACATTGTGAGATTTGATTCCTTCTGAGCCATTCTTTTACAAATAAAAATAATGTGTTTCTTCGCCTTTGCAACATTAACTTCAGGTCGACGCCATCGCCGATGTCGAAGAATCAAAATTCTATTACAACCCTACAAAGATCAAGACTATGTTTGGAGAAGAGTGATTGGTGATAATTACGATGCTGAAAGCAGCAAATCTCGGATGGTGGCGAGGATCTCTTGTTTGTCTATAACTACAGTTGGCAAAGAAGCGTCGGAGATTCCATGAGAATGATAGAGATAGGGATTGCAGGGAAGGCGAAGCGAATACATCATCATAGAAGACACAACGACGCCAGTAGCCACGGGGGGGGGGGCGTGGAAATGAGAGAGATGATGAGCGGGAAGGCAGGAGTGATGGTAGAAGGAATTATGAGGATTATGGCGACGCGAATTGCGATACTGAAGTGATGGCAAAAATCAGAAAGTGTATTCATGAGTAATTAGATTATTGTAATGTTAATAGAGCAAAGCTTAAAAAAGCTATAACAGTTGTATTTAAATGCATACAATAAGGGGTATTTGTACTTGTAAAAAGTACTTCAGCCGTGCTCCTGTTCACAGTAAACAAGGCTACTATGATCGTAGACACTCAATACGAGGTGGTGACAACAAGAGACTCCTAAGAAAATGTTAAAAATGTCCTGTCACAAAGCAACTGCTGTGCAGTCGTCGGGGTATTTCGTCCAAATGTTGACGACGTTGTGATGTTAAATAAGACGTTTGCCTTTGCAACGGAATTGACACCAGTTACTACACAACGAGCTTGATATGTAAATAAATTCAGAATCTAAATTATTCAAATGAGTAAAAAAATTAAATGTGTATCAGTTTCAGTGAAGAGGCGTTGCATTTTTGAGTAGTCAGCCCAAAATTAGTCGAATGTCCGGATCTTCTTTTTGAAGCAATTAGGAGAGGAAATTAGACATATTTTTCTAGAGGTTCTGCCGTTTACACACTCAAATCCGTGCTCGTTTAATCATCATTTAAACAAATTCTAAGCCTCTACATAAGTTCCTCTATAAAGCGATTGATCCGTTTCAATGTAACCGCGAAATGAAAGTTATTGTTTTGCTTAAATGTATGTGACATTAATTAAACGCTCGTTTGCACTTCCTTATTGTGTTAGGTATTTTTATGTCTATGTCCTCATCCACTCCGTCTTTTCTCAAACTGTCCACAACGCATTGAAGATGGCTTTCTGATTTTTCAAAAGCTTTACCCGATTTTGAAAAGTAACTTAATTTGCAAACTGCAGTATAAACTCGCGTACTTTTACTGGCCTCTTTTGAAAATACATGAAAAAGCCAACAAAATATTTTTCACTTCCTCAGAGGCACCTGTAAACCTCATATTTAGACATCGTTACGTATCTGGTGTAAACTTTATGTCTTGCGGCAATTTTAGCTCTCAAATCTAATAACGCAGGACAAGGTCGGTTTCTCTTCATGGCCAAAAGCCTGACATTTAAAATGTCAGGGAAATGGTTGTTCTGTGAGATGATATACGATATATTCTATTTCCCCCTTTTTTTGTGATAACTATATTTACAACAAAAATTAACAATATTAACAACAAAAAATAGTAAAAACGCACATCTATCCGTAAGCAATACACTAAAAAACAACGCACCGTTTCACACACACACACTTCAAATTCATTCTGTGATGCAGCTATGGGGTGTTCTATTGGCGCGTTTCGTCAGGTGCGTCTGGAAACCGCCGAATATCTCCGAGATTTTCCGAAGAAAGCGTTGAGTTGGAGTGCTATTCCCCGTGGAACAGAATACGAATCGTTGCGGTCGGTTGAGTCACTAAGGGAGGCGGCGAGCTCTTTATTAGATGCACTGATATTAGTGATGATGTTGTGTCCTTCTCTTTGTTGTCTGGTTATTTCTCGTCTGATTATCTACATTTTAAATAAATGTATTTATTGTTAATAACTATCCAATTCATCTCTAGGGATACAGTAAACTTCATTTAAAAAATATTTTTGTTGTTTAGCTTGCTCATGCTGCACCTATCGAAGACCGGAAGCCTCCCCACTGACATTTCTCTTCTAAAATAATGCCTGACGTTTGGAAGCTGTCATATTATTGTTGTATTGACATTCATGAATGTACCATCAGGCGCCAATAACTTTATCTGTTGAAGCACCCTTAAACTTAATCCTCATCAAGAATGTATAAGTCAAACATGTGTAAAATACTCCTAAACATCCTAGATTACTAAATTTGAAAGAGAGACTCGAACTATTATAAGATGTCAAATTTTTAAATGACAGTTTTATAAATCCTCTCTCTCTCAATTGGGTCCCAAAACTTCTTTCTCAATTAATACAAGGAAAAAGCTGCACATTCTCCTTGTGTTTATTTTTTATAATTATGTATTATTTTTAAAGCAGGAAAACTAAGTTTTACAAATGGTATAGGATGTATTATCTGACGTATTAATCAAACAGAAAATGTCCTTAAATACGTAGAAAACAGTTCTTCTTTCAAACATCTAATTAATTTTCATAGTGATTAGTCTTGGAAAGTTACAGTTAAGATAAACACGATCACTTTTGTTTTTTTTTTTAATCACAGTGGTTCAAAAACGTTTCTATGCAACTTAGCACACAAATTCTCAAAACAAATTATTCGTTTCAGAATCAAAAGGAAACACGTTCAATCAATAAAAAGCTTCTCTTCAAGTGTGTTTAAACCAAATTGTTTGTTTGTTTGCTTGTTTGTTGTTGGTTTTTTAGCTACTCTACGATATCTTCAAGTTTTTTCACATAAAAGCACCCACAAACCTGGTAAGAGCATTTAATAATCAAGACGCACATAAAAACAATTTGCCATTTCTCTCAAAACTTCACAATACGTTGTAATGGTGCGTTTCACCGCGCAAGGCTGAGAACAGCCGAGATGTTACGAATTCAGCGATGTCTGGAGAGCTTATCGCCTTGCAAAGGGCATACGACGCGAAGTGGCCGGATGAGGCCGTGAGCGGCGGCGAGCTCTCAATTCGATGCGCTATACTCCGAATTTTACATAATGGGACTTCAAGGTCACGAGCTGGACGGAGAGGGAGACACTGTCATCCAATCTGAAGCGTCGTTACGACGTAAAGTTTTAGTATTGGAGCTCCCGATTGGGTGGCAACGTCCCCCTCTCCTTTAGTTCGTGACTTTGGAGTGCCAAAGCGTAAAAATCGGAATGTAATATTGGCGAATCCTTTGTGTGCTTCTCGTTGTTCCATGGCCATTTCCTAGCCACGATGAAAAGACATAGGTGAGCTGGCCCGGTGCACCGCCCCGGTGCACGTCACGAACCAAGTGACCACAACACATGGTTGGCACTTCGTTTGAAAAGCCAGGCCAGACGCTGGCTGCCAGGCTGCATGGCAAGTGAGAAGTTTCAAGAAACATTTTGAAAGTGGCATAATGAGACAATTTTCAACAGTGATCAACCCAAAATAACGCAAATATGAAGTTTAAATAAAAAATACAATAATTTTAAAAAATGCATCATATATGTTTCAATGACTTGTAACAAGGTGATTATTTGGTAATTAGCTGCATTTGAAATTCTTGCCAGTTGTGATGCAAATTGGTGCATGAAGCTCATTGGCTGAATCTGGATAGGCTGCACAATAGCCCACCCATGTATTTGCAGCAAGTGTTTTACAATTTCTGTTAACATAACTGTAGATTTTTGCTAATACTCACTTCTCTAAAATATTGAAAATGCTCAATTATTATAATTTTGTTTGGATCTGCCTCATCTATCAATGACCAGTGGCCTTGCCTCTGATAACACTAGGGAACACAATCTTTACTTCCAGGAAGATACAGTGCGTAACTTACTCGATTTTATACGTAAATTACGCATATCACCTTAAAAACGTCATATCACGTCACACTTTTTAAATATACTGTCTTTATATCGTTTCATACGGTATTTTGCTATTAATGCAAATACATTTAAATAGCTCTTGTATGATACGTAGAATCGATACGCATAAAATCTATTTAAAAATAAAATATTTTGTTCAGTTCACGTATGCCACTTTCATGAGATATCAACAAAATTAGGCTTTCGTGTTTTTTTTTACTTTCTGTATTCGAAGATTACCGTCTTTATTATCGCGTCTGGTAGTCGCATTCAATTACGAGTAGGACTTAGTGGTATTGGTGGACGTTTTGAAAACAAGGCACATGCACTCTCACATTTTCTATTGTGCATCAGTCATCAAAAGGAATGATTTTAGCCTCTTACCTTATCGCAACTACACGAAATACAAGTATCCCACTGTTGGAGTGGCAGGTACGGAGTCAGTCGGTATCATGCGGAACTGTAACCGCAGTGCGTGAAGTTTGTGTCTGGTTTGCGTGTGCCTCAAATACATTATAGTTTTGTAGCTTTTATGAAGTAAAATTCGCCACATGATCTGTAGAATTGAATCGGTTCGATAAAATGCAAATCATCATTTCACATTGAAAGTGTTCGAATCAACCCGAAAACTTCTGTTACGTTCGTGGAAGATTGACACCCAAACTTCAAACGAAAAAACATATATATGCAATTACAAAACTTGCATATTCTTTATACTTTGGCTGTCGTGCTAGTGATCAAGACAAACCATGGGCTGCTCACCAATGTTTTGTGATATGTACAACGAACCTTAGGTTGTGGTTGCAGTGAAACCTCAAATAAATTATCGTTCGCTCTACCAATGTTGTGGAGAACACCAACAAAAATATTTTAACGTCTGCATATTATTGCACGAATATAAATATTCTATTTTAACTTATTAACTCAAATGAAGAATGCTCATAAAATTTTAAAGTAATATAACCGGAATGACAATGCGAAAATTAGTATAGGATTTTGTTTATTTCAAATACTAAATATGTTTTTTATTTGAACCTTGCGTGATAGAAACTTCTATAATGATTTTCGAATGCAGCGTGATCGTCTACTTTGAACTACTACTCGCCTACTATCAGCCTGAAGGACAGAAAAATCAACAAATTTTTGTTCCCTAACGTAATTGAATAGTTTTATGGAATGTGATAATACTCATGATTGATGAGAAAGTTGTATTTTACATCATTAACAATTAAATACGCACTTATTCTCTGTGCAGAGCTCGAGTAACATTTGTTTCTACAAAGTAAAACTATCGTAAAGTATGGATTGCAAATTCGATCAGCACAATAAAATTAAATTAAGGTCAAAGCAAAACTGTGAAAATAAATAATTTTGAGAACGTTCCATCAACTATATCCAAAAGCTAGTGAAGTGATCCTTAGTAAAACTAATTGAAACAGTGAATAGTATTTTCAAGAAACACAAAATTTAATTATTCAAATTTGTTACAGAACTACGTTGGCGTTACCAAATATGTTAACAAGTAACTTTGGCGTTAGAAAGTACTCGCGTAGACACCAGCTACTATACTGCAATGATTGATTCCAAGATTACCCAATGAAAAGACAAAATAAGAATGGCGAAAAGTCAAAAGAAATTACGGAACTCTGCTATAAGCCACATGAGTATCAAAAGCAAATTTGGTGTCAGTTCAGTACAAAACAATAATTTGCTGCCTGGGAATTTGGAGTAAGAGAATGAAGTATGACAATGTTATGAGGTATCGTTACGAAATATTTCCAAAAGGCAACAATTCAAAATTCTAAGATTTAAGGGGTGTCTGTTTTGACGCTTAATATCTCTCTGACAATGTCAGTAATATCACTTGATTTGGAAATTTACGATATAACAGTATAAAATGAATATTAAATTTCAAAATCACGTGATGTAACTGACATTTTCAGAGCGATAATCAACTTTACAACGGCAATTTTTAATTTCTAGAGTTCTGAGTTGTTGCCTTTTGAACATGGCCCGTCGATGCAGTAGTGTTGCTGAAGTTTGTAGACTAACGAATTGAGAGCTTTACTCTACAATCTGAAATGCCATTTTCCTTTGCAACAAAACGTGTGAAACCAAAACAAAATTGACCGGTGAGCCTAAAACTTCAAATTAAATTCAATTAATTTCAATTGCATTAGGATGAGCAACAGAAAATAAAGGCAGAATAGTAATGACAGCGTTTCAGCCTTGTAGATGCCTTAAAATTCACAAACACATGTTTTTCTAGTATTCTTCCCGAATATTTCGAAAGATTCTAGAAATAGAGCAAATCAATTGGTGTTGTTCAGGTAAATTGAATGTGTTCACCTGTGTAGTATCATGTACGTTTTCTTCAATCTCGTCTCGTTAGACGCGAGGGGATTGGAGAGTTTGATTATTTTGTAAAAATAAATTGTATATCAATTTTTTTATTTGAGGTCGCATTAACTACTAGATCAATAGCGACCACTACTGGATTTAACCTTATAGTGTGAGGATGAAACCATATGGTGATGATAGCGGGTGAAAGGACGAGCACATACAACCATGCCCGAGGCGGCACTTGAACCCGCGACCCCTTGGCCTTAGATCACGACACTACTGCTTTAGCGATCTCAGCCACGGGGCAAACGTTATGTCAAATTTGTAGTTCGTTTTTCGATTTAAGAGTTTCTATTACACGGAGCGAACATTTCTGGTTATCAGATTTTTTTCTACGACGCTCGTTGCTATTATTTATTCTTAATTCAACTAATGTTGGCAAAGGAGTGGGGGTAGGTGTTCCGGGGCTCAAGAAAACGTGCGCGTATAATGATTGATACTAACACAGGTGATCAAACAATTACAATGTTTAATTGTTAATTCGTAACAATTCCTATAAATTCCGGAAAGAAAGTATAATAACTCACAATTTACCCGTTTTCTCGTGAGTGCATCGAAAAGATAGAAAACTCCTGATTTTCTTTACTCCTTCTAGACTATGCTAGAGAAAACAGACTAAGAATTGTGCCAGACTTTTTACCATCTGAAAGGAATTCAATGAGCTGTTGATCACTTCTGCAGAGTAGAACGCGTTTTAGTTGCTTCAAAATCCCCCAAAACACGTGTTTTTTAATAATCCTTCCACAATAAACTAGTTAAAAAGGCTAAGAACTGTGCCAGTCATTTTACTATCTCCAGAGAAATCGAATGAGCTGTTCATCCATCACCTTTGTAGGTAGGGATCACTTCCGTCGGATAAAACGCGTTTTCGTTGCTTAACCGCCCCCCCCCGAAAAAAACACAATTTTTATATATATTATAACTAAGAGGCAGATATTCATACCCTAAAACATCGCCAGAATGATTAATAAAATGCTTTTAAAATGTTTTTAAAATGCTCTAAAAGCAAAGGAAAATTACGTAAACATTTGATTAAAACAAGAGCAGATGAACAACTCAAGCTGTTGGATACGTTTACTGATGTAATCGAGACTTCTTCCTTTCGTTCATGTGAACTCCGTGAGCAAACCAGCGTTGCCATATGATTAAACGTATATCTCAGTACCAACCTTCAAACATCCTGGTACTTCTACCAAAATTCCTGGTACCAATGACAACTGATTTTGATTTTGTTAATACTGTAACTCTATTTAATTCTTCACACGCAAAAAATGTTCGTTAAACTTAACTCGATATCGATTCATTTTATATCAATTAACTAAATGGAAGCATGGTGGGGAAAAAATCTTTCCACCATGAATGGAAGACTAACACGTTGAATTCCTTTTCTACTGTAGCAAGTGCTGGAAAAACACCATCCTATGTCATCCCTAATGTATTTACGAAGTGTTTTCTCAGTTATTTGCAATATTGATGTTTGTTTTTAATTATAAAATAAAAAGTATGATACAAATCTTAAATCGTACGTCGCCAATTGCCATAGACTTAAAATCCTGGTATTTAAGCATACCAGGATGTCCTCATCCTGGTACATGGAATCTTTTAAAATTCAGGCAAAAATACCTAGGTAGTCTAGCAACACTGTTGCGGGCACTGTTGTTTTGGGCTGTTCTTTACCGTGAAATCTGTCTTCAGTGATCGCGGAATCGGCCGAATTGACAATGACGGGTTGATAGGTATCACAGAAACATTAGATGACATACATCGGCCTACATTACAATTTTTGAGCAATAAAAAGCAAGTAACACAAAAATTCTATTATAATCGATTAAATCAGGAAAAATTATTCAAAAATGGCGGAAAAAGAAAAAATTACTTAGACAAAAAATTACTAACGTAGGCAAAATGAAGAAAAAGTCATATAAAAATGAGTCATTTCCTTTTGTTATAACATATAATTAACGTCTGGACTAAAAGGCAATGTTCTAAAGTGAAAGGAAAAAGTGTAATTTCATTAAAATCCGCCTCCTACTTATAACTTGTGGACATACTCGCAAAAGATGATTTGTTCCCTTCCCGGAGACCAAGACACTGCATTTGTCTCGAATGGTGGACCGGAAGGGGTCCAACCGTGTGTCACGGACGGACAGACGGACGCAGATTAGTCCATTACTACAAAAAAAATTGGATATTCTTGACAAATTTCTTCATTCTCTAATGTAGCCTCGGTATGGCAGTCTCCCAAGCGCGGAGCCAGTGGCCGGCAGAGAGAAGGAGATGTTGAAGACCGCAGCCGCGACAACCCCGCGGCGGGCACAGCGTCGCCTGGCGGGGCGCAGCCACATAAATAAACGAGCGTGAGCGCGGTAATGCCGCGTTGCGTATTGTTATTTGAAGTGTGGCTGCATAAAAATTCCTCGGGCAGTTCATCACTCGCTTGAGATATGGGCCGAAGGTTACGACTCGGTGTCGTTGCGTTATTCGTCATAGGCGCGTTAGCGGGACAAAGGAAAAGCCAGACAGCGATTCCGAGTACAGAACGCTGCGGCGGCGAAAGCAGGGGGCGTGGATGTCGGAGGTGGAGGTGGAGGTGTGCCAGACGTGGCGGCGCGGTGAGGCGGACAAAGGAAATAACGCGTGAAGGCTCGCCTGCAAGGGGGAGTGAAATAATTAATGAGTCGGTTCATAAACATCTTATTTAAACTACCTCAGGCTGACCGTTGCCGGGCTTTATTTTCCTAACCTCACGCGGTCTTGCTATGAATTTCTACCGGCCTCTGAGGGCCCCGGATTGGTCGCTCGCCGGCGCCCCTCCCCTCCCGACGTCTTAACGCACGCCCCACGCTCGCGTCACGCACGCCCCCCGTACGCTCCGCGCACGTCCCCGCGTCCGCGAGGCTAATCCATAACGTACTGGGTGTGAAGGAAGGTTTATGGAGCTCATTATTCTGCTCTCCGGTCACGCGCATAATGAATAAGAACTACTTACGACGAACATGAATTTCGCCATGTGGTGCCGTGTCCATGTTGGATTAGCGTCTGTGCAGTCTTACAGAGGGTTACTCGCTGTGAACCCGAATAAATGTTGTGGGGTGACTGGTGAACGGATATTGTCGAATGGATATGTCTTGAGCACGGTCCTTTGTGTGCTTATACTTTTTCATCTGCTTTGTAGTTAATAATCATGGATAAAGAGATGTAGTTTGTAAGATGTTTTATTTTCTCCTTTGCGTTTGGTATTTATTCCACCTGAAGATCAACAACTTCCCTTATTCTTTGCAGCAAAATTGATATTTTCTCTTTTAAAAAAGTGGGGAAAAGTTATTTAACATCATAAAGAAACATTAAAAAATACACATTTTGTGTACATTTTAGTTAAACACAAAACTGGCACGTGACTTAAAATGTTTAATTTTCCTTTTCAGAAGCAAAGTACTCATAAAATGAATTCATAACTCTGCAGAAGTAAAATTAATGATCCCAAACGAAATGAAACATCGTGGAGTAAAGATTAAATGATTGTTACTAAAATTTGTATTCTGGAATTGTAATATACTTCTGTACTGTAATAAAATGTATTTCACAATTTTCACTGTGTTTTATTACTTACCGTTTCATTGATTGATTGATTAGGTTTATAGGGCGCTTCAACTGCTAAGGTCATTGGCGCCCATGTCAAAGTTTTCTAAAAACAAATATATTAAACTTCTAATAAAAGTGTAATTGGTGCACTTGCTTACTAATTTAAAAGAACATGTATACCTTAAACAAGAACATTACAATTATACTTAAAATAATTAAGCAGGCAGAATAAAACAGAATTTGGGGCCAGTAAAACATGTCCCTATGTCATATAAAATTGTATATTCCGCATTCTCTCAAAAAACAAAAAAGCTTTGAGAGCGCGGAATCGTCATCTCCGAGCACCTCTCGTAGAGATTTGCCCAGAGCATGTCTACGTCGGCTGCCATCAATCTCAAACAATGCAGGAGGACGTGTTCCACAGAGAGAGCCGCCCTGCACGAGTCACAGGTAGGAGGAGATTCTCCTCGAATGAGGAAACTGTGGGAGAAGTGACAGTGTCCGATACGCAGACGGGTTAAAATAACTTCCTCGCGCCTAGAAGGTCGGGATGAGGAGCGCCAGGGATTAACAGTATCCTTTATTACGCTTAGTTTTAAAGGTGGTATTGTGCCACTCTGTTTGCCACGCTCTAAAGATCAGTCGTTTTAAAGAAGCTTTAACATCGGACGATGGTACGAAAGGAATGTCAACATGAGTATTCTCCGTTGCCGATTTTGCCGCCTGGTCAGCCAACTCGTTCCCTATGATTCCCACATGGCCTGGGACCCAACTCAGTATTAGATCGTAGTGGCGAGACAGAAGACGATGAATGATGTTTGAATAGATTCCGTCAGGTAGTCTGAGGAAGAACGGGAGACAGCTTGTAACGAGCTAAGAGAATCGGAACAAAGAACTACTTGACGTAAGGTCGTTGACTCGATGTATTTTAGGGCTTCAAGAATTGCATACATTTCAGCAGTAAAGGTACTGCACTGAGAATGTAGCCGATATGATTTTGTGACCCTGATACAATAAAAACTACAAGCTACCGCATCATTGCACGATGAGCCGTCTGTATATAAGAATACATGATCTGGGTAGGCTGCCCTCATTTCCTGAAAATGTATCTGGTAAGCAAGAGGACTAGTCGTTTGTTTAGGCAGGTTGGATAGTCGGAAATCAATATTCGGGCGGAGGAGTTTCCATGGAGGAATGGAGTGACTTGGGGGTTTCATGGGTGTCGGAAGATCAACATTAAGGTCCCGCAGAAGATTTTGCAATCTAATACCTGGAGGCTGAGGCAGCGATGTTCGAAGAATATATGATGTTTCATATTCAGGATGGATAATTATTTGGCAGCAAGGATGATTAGGGAGTCCTGATACTTTAGCTCCGTAAGATGCTAATAAAATATCCCGCCTTCGTTTAAGGAAGGCTCAGCCAGCGGATAGAAGGCACTCAATTCGGCTGGTGCGGTATGCGCCTGTTGCTAGACGGATACCCGCGTGGTGTATACTATTGATGGGTCGCAGAGCGGAGGGAGCTGCTGAGCCATACACTTCACTACCGTAGTCCAAAACTGAGCGGATGAGTGATCTATACAGACGTAAAAGGGTAGTGCGGTCGGCACCCCATGATGTACCATTCAGCATTCGGAGAAGATTAAGGGGAGAGACACATCTGGTTTGTAGTCCACGGATGTGAGCGCGCCAGGTGAGAGACTTGTCAAATGTAAGCCCAGGAACCTGGCAGATTCTGCAAATGGAAGCGGGTTTCCTGCCAAGTGAAGGACTGGATTACTATGCAAATGGTATATCCTACAGAAATGCAAACCGATACATTTAGTAGAAGAGAATTTAAAGCCCGTTGACGTACTCCATTCGTGGAGCTTGTTGAGCACCATTTGGAGTTGCCTCTGGATCACGCTGATGCTGCTGGAGGAACAGAAGATGGCAAAGTCATCCACAAATAACGATGCCTTAACAGGTTCTCGTACAGTCGACGCTATACCATTGATGGCAATGGCAAACAGAGTGACACTCAGCACTGATCCTTGAGGGATACCATTTTCAAGGGGGTGACTACGAGAAAGTCTATCACCCACACGAACACGGAAGGATCTATTCAATAATAAGAAGTTTTGGAGGAATAGCGGAAGCTTCCCCTTAAATCCCCAAGAGTGCAGGGTTTGCAGAATGCCGTACCTCCAGGTGGTGTCGTAGGCCTTTTCTATATCAAATAATATAGCCACGAGATGTTGTTTCAAGACGAACGATGTAGAGATAGCTGTTGCCAGCGAAACGAGGTGGTCCAAGGTAGATCGGTTTCGTCTAAACCCGCTTTGGATTGGCGTCAACAGATTTTTATGCTCCAAGGTCCAGGCTAGACGCTGATTCACCATGCGTTCCAGCACTTTGCTTACACAGCTTGTGAGGGAAATAGGTCGATAACTTGATGGCAGTGATCGATCTTTCCCCACTTTGGGAACTGGGACGATGATAGCTTCTCGCCACATGGTAGGGATAGTATGCTCTTCCCAGATACGGTTAAAGAGCCGGAGAAGAAATTCCATGGCAGTTTCGGGAAGATGCTGCAACATTAAGTTGTGGATTTCGTCTGGACCTGGAGTGGTTCTTTTGGCAAGCTTCAGAGCAGAACGCATTTCATGCATAGAGAAAGGGGTATTATAATCCTCATGTGCTCTGCTCGAAAAATCCAAAGCGCGATTTTCCATTCTTTCTTTAAACGAAAGGAAGTTTGGAGAGTAGTTTGCCGAACTCGACATCTTTTCATAGTGAGTGGCAAGTTCCTCTACAACGGCGTCTCGATCTGTGATTATCTGACCATTTTTTCTAAGGCCTGGCACTGAGTATGAGGAAGGGTAACCTTTAATTAGACGCACCTTCCTCCATACTAGACGTGGTGGCGTGTGGCAATTCAAGGAGGACACGTATGCCTTCCATGATGCATTCTTGCTTTCTAATATGGTTCTCCTCGCCTTAGCTCTGCACCTCTTGTAATCAATAAGGTTATCCGCGGTTGGATAATGTTTAAGTCGAGCCAACGCTTTCTTCCGAGCACCGACAGCCCTTGAGCAATCCAAGTTCCACCACGGTACAAAGGGGTGTCGCGAATTACCGGTCGACTTGGGGATTGCAGTGCCCGCAGCTTGCAATATTGCAGAGTTAAAATGAGCAGCCATATCCTCCACACTAACAAATTCACCCTCTGATAAATTCACATTCGCTTGGAATGTCGGCCAGTCAGCACGAAGGACGCACCATTGAGGGGGGCGCGCCAAACCACGCGCAAGTCTATCAATGTGGACGATAATGGGATAGTGGTCGCTACCATATAGGTCGTCTAGGATGGACCATTGCAGGTCGGTTGAAAGAGAAGGGCTGCAAAGAACTAAATCAATACACGTGCTCGAGTTTGTGGCGACGGCAAAATGAGTTGCTTCACCAGAGTTCAGAATAACCAAGTCCGCTGTGTCTATTACTGATTCAAAGATACTGCCTCTCGGACACGTGCGGGAAGAACCCCAGAGAGGACTGTGGGCATTCACATCGCCGACTATCATAAATGGAGAAGGCAGTTGATTTATCAACCCTAAGAGTTCGTCTGCTGATATAGTCAGACCTGGAGGGATATAAATGTTGCACACAGCAAGTGTGAGGGATGGGAGGTGCACCTGCACACATACTGTTTGAAAGTCAGTCTGAAGAGGTACCTCTGTAGATAGCAGCGAATCATGCACCAGTGAAGCAACTCCGCCATGAGCGCGGAGACCATCATCCACATCGAACCTGTACGAAGAAAATCCGCGAAAAGATAGAGGGCGAAGTGGGGTAAGGTGTGTCTCTTGAAGACAAATCACCATAGGATTGTGACGGGACACCAACAGTTTAAGGTCGTCCCGTCGCGAGGAGAAACCATTTGCGTTCCATGACATTAGAGCCATGGTAGAATTAACTTTCTTTTTTCTTCCGACGTTGGGAGCCGGATGCACGAGACTCCTCCCCAACGGGAGCCTCCCCCAAAACAGAAACCTCCTGGGTGTTGCCAGGGGGGCTGGATGCTCGCTCAGAGCTGGTTTCAAAAGTTGTAGTCGGTCGCGACTTCGAAGGTCCTTTTATGTTGGGGTTTGGTGTCCGTCTGACGTCAACTTCCGTCGATACAGTTTTTGTTGTCGATTTCGTGGACTGTGCTGGTTGGACTTTTTTGTGTACCTTATATTTTGTGGGATTATTATTCTCCCACCCTCAAGGGGAGATGTATCCCCAGGGAGGTCTACTGGTGACACTTGGCAACCAAAACTCACTACTTGCGGGGCAGCGCGTTCTGTTTGGCAGCCCGCTGCTACCCTCGGAGATTTCGCTTTCACAGTGGCAGAAAACGAGCGCGAGAGGTCGACTGGGTTCCTCGCATGGAACCGACGTTTGGCTTCAGGGAAAGACACTTTTTCCACGACTCTTATCTTTTGGATGTCACGCTCTTTCAAAAAGGTGGGGCATTGATTATAATTTGCCGGGTGGGCACCTTCGCAGTTTACGCAATGCGGTGTAGTGGTGCAAGGTCCAGGTTCGTGAGATGGTTTACCACAGTTACCGCACACTGGGGTATCTGCCATGCACCGCTGTTGTGTATGGCCGAATCGTTGGCACTTGAAGCACCGCAAAGGATTGGGCACATACTGTCGCACGCGGAGGTTATAAAAACCGCACGAGATATTCCGGGGCAAAGTAGGGAGGTTGAATGTTAGGATAAGAGTGGAAGTGGGGATTTCTCGCCCATGCTCCCTCCTCTTAATTCTATAAACATCTGTCACACCCTGACTCTTGAAGAAAGCAACCAGATCTTCCTCGCTCTCTGTTGAGAAGTCAACATGATTGACCACTCCCTTACAAAGATTGAGTGTTGGGTGAGTGGTCACCTCCACCTGGAGGCCGGCAATCTGCTTCGTCTTCATAATTCTATCAATCTGTTCATCCGTTAGCGCTTCAAAAAGAATGGTGCCATTCCTTTGACGCACTACGGCTTGCAATTTTCCATATTTTTCCTCTATTGCTCGCGCCAAACGCACAGCACTAACCACTTTAAATGATTTACCTTCCTCAGCGCATGCCATGAGGAGGAATCTAGGTTTCTTTGGTCTATCTTCTTCATTGAAAAAGAAACTATTCAAATCAAGGTTTCTTTCCGGACATCTCCTCTTCCTTGCGAAAGAGGGCGGGGAGAAGGTTTAGTTTCCATAAAGATGGATCAGGTTCATCCTCGTGGTCCCCACCCACCACGGAGCCCAACAAGGGGACACTCCATCGGAGTGCCAGGGTTGCCACGAGGATATAGTGGGGGAATAACACAGCGCTGCACCACCGTGTATCCCCCGCTCACCCTGGAGTTCAGTACAAGACCTAGTCCAAGCCGATTGATCGGGAGTGGGTTAGCTCCCGACCGCCCGTCTAGAAGAGTCCGAGGCCAAAGCAAGCGTATTGAGGCCTACAGGGAATGTTCCCAAAAATACGTACACAACGTATCCCTCAGTGCAAGCCGAACGTAGCACAAGGTGAGTGTTTGGGAAACAAACAGACCCCTCAACCGCCAGGACACACATTCCCTCCGACACGGGTCGCCATGCACGGCAAACACATGGGTGGGCGTTCAGCATACAGAGAAGGCCAGTGAGGAAGAAAAAGGGGTGAAAAGAACGTACATGACATGAAATGAGAAGCAAGAAGATGAAAAAAATGGAGAAAGGAACACTTGAGAGCCTTCTCTGCATCCCCCCGTCAGGACGTGGACCAACCCACCTCGACGGGCTTACCGTTTCAGTTAATGACTGTGTCGGGCAATAGCATGTTTGTGATATGCTTGCGATTACATAGCTATAAGAAGTGATTTCATCCATATACTCGTTCATAACATTCACCTATCAATGTTAACCTCAAATGTACGTGAATCATAACTTCTAAAGCTTTTTGCCATTTATCTGTTCCTAAATAAATATCTTTCGTGTGTTTCTCCGTGAAAAAGATTATCTGCATCTACTTTGAATCTCTGACTCGCTTCTACATACGAGACTGCTGAGCTCCAACTCAGATCCAACGATCAGTATAGAAAGATTTTATTTTAGATTTGAGAAATGATCTGAAAGTATGTTTTTGTAAGTTTTCTTTATGATTTACATGTTTCAATAAAATGTAATATAGTAATTGCATATAAAGAATTTATTTCTCACAAAGATCACTACACTAAACATAGTCGGCTAACAAGAAAAGCGATCCATTTGAAATTTGTATTATTCTGTGTAGAACTGTTTCATTACGTTTAAAGGCGTCTCTTCCGCGGCCAATCACAACACTGTTTACTCTCTACATCCACAGTTTTGGTAACCGTCTCTACGAAATTTATACTAGAAAAATAGACTATTTTTTCACTTAACTTGAACTGTCAATTATCAAAATTTGTCATTTTGTTGTGCACAGGGGAGTGACCAAAGATTAGTTAATAATACATTAGGTCCACCAAACTAATTTTGGCTCAGAGTCCTTGTAGTTATAACGCGCCCGAGAGCACAACATTTGCGGCGAGTATCATCCTTCTTTCGGCAGCGGCGTTGGGCGCGCCGTGCGCTCCTAAACGAGGAGTCATCAGTTAAGGGGCAGCCACCTCCTAATTACCAGGGGCCGCGAGGCTGCGGGGCTCAGATCCGCGTTCTCGAGGATGGAGCGGGGGCGAGGCACGTACGGGACGTGATGGATCTGGAACAGGGATGAGCGAAGGCGAAGGAAACGCCTGTGGTGATATCTTATGAATTTGTGTTGAGATAATATGTGGAATAAGATGTTCTTTTGAAATTCTTTAAATTTCTGGGTTATTTAGTTGTGAACTCACTATTAATTAATGTATGTATGTGTGTGTTTGGCATTTTACGGTCGTATTAACCCGGGAGTGGTAACGCGAGGGTCTGTGGGACCCCCACGATCCTTTCTTCCCGCTTGTTGTGATACCCATGTTGGCTACCCTGACCATTGCTTTAGTACCTTTCTCTTTTTGTATCATGATATTTAGTGTACCCTCAGTTTGCCAGTTTAGTGAGTATTATCCGTGTAGCAAGCAATTGTTTTGTTTGGGGTGCCCAGAGACCCCCGCGTTACCTTCTACGTTCGCAAAAGTGTCTTCAGTCTCGTACATTCTATTAGTTTGGGAACGTATTGCATGCTGTATTTTTACGTTAGGAAATAGTACTGAAGTACTACGCACATTTTAGTTCACTTTATATGTTAAAAAGGAGTGAAGAATACGCCAACTTTTGCTGAAAGCGGGAACAGAATATCGTTACTCACCGCCCAGGAAAAAGCAGTCTGCGCGCAATTCCGAAAGACCAGGATAATGTTTTCTTTGTTTATTGATTTGGATTTTATTGAGAGAATAACATAATCCACCAATATCAAATAATGAAATGGATTTAGAGAGGAATAAAAATGATCGCAGCATTTATAAGACTGACAAAAATGAAATGAAGGCAGTAATTGTGCTACGTATTTTGACTAGATCTGTGAAATCAGGGCACCAAAATCTTGCTGAATTGTGGAATGTGGATAATATGGGTATTGAAATTTTCCATTGTACTTTTAATTTGAAAAGATTTCAATTTTTGCTACGAAACATGGGCTTGGATGTGACAACACGCGCAGACCGGTAGAAAAAGTCACTCCAAACATGAGATGCTTTCCTGATGAATTCTCAGAGTTGTTTAGGAACTAAATTCTTAATAAATTGTTTAATTTCATGTAAAACGTTGTTAATAATATAATAAGAATATTATATTAATTTAATTTTTAACAATTTAGCGTATATCATGAAAAGAGTGTGGGGGTCTGGAGACACCCCACGTTACCACTTTTGTTTCAAAAAGTCACGTTACCACTGCAGGGTTAATCTCACTTTCCCCCGCAAGCGGTGTTATCAGATCTGGGTCCTGGTTTTGTATTTTTTTTATTTCCCAGGCCTGGAGGGTAATGAAGCCATGTGGCGAGTTTGTCGTATCCCCATTACCGCAACTAGCTTGCTTGCTGATCTGAGCTATTCCTTTCGTCACATCTATTGAAACTGAGATGATTTGTATTAGAGAGCTACAGTGTGATTTTTAACCCGGTCGGGAATCAAACCCGGAACCGCCACACGGAAAGTTAGCGCGATGTACATGAGCCACCCGAAATGCTTACTATTATAAATTAATATGACACAACCTCTTTTATGTTTATGTTGCGTCTATGGAATTCAGAGGTGGAAGATTACGTACTGAAAGTCGGATGTGCTGTCAGCATTGTGACGGCGTACTTCACAACTTAGCCCCCTCCATTGTCGACGAGTCTTTTAATAAGGGAGCTAATGTTTTGAGTAATGATCATCAATAAGAATGTTCGCTTAACCTCCTTTACTTCCTTTCTCTGATCTGAAGGAGTTCGTACTTCTTGCCACGGAATGACTAAACAGTCTGTTTTTCCTCTTCTGAACACTTTTTAGTAGCATTCAATCTCTGTCGATTATTCTTAACACAATTTCTTTCGACATCTTTCCTGTCATTCTTTGATACGTTCTCAATTGAAGTGCTACAATTACATTCATTATTACAGGTTATAATAGCGAACCTCTACATCATCTACATGCTTAAAATACTTTGTACATTTTCAAGATGTTCTTTTTTGAGGCTTAAAAGCCGATCTTCCTTCCTTCCTGATTCTTTCTTGAAACAAAAAATAATGAACTGTTCATATGCATTCACACTCTATTTGTCTGTTTCGCAAGTAATTGAATTAAATATACAAGTGAAATGAACGCTAATTTTCTGCATTTGTTGTATTTGATGCGTTCAAAGACGAATAAACCTGTTTGTGCCAATCGACATATGGATAGTATGTTGTTTCTACGAAATATGTCTGTGTAATTCGAGAGCGTGCGCTAACCTAACTTTTAACCCATTTCGTCCAGCATGCTTCGATCATCAGACCTGTACAAAATAAGAAGTTACCGAAAGATCAGAGAGACATAAAATTCAACAAATTCGTACCAAAAGTAACCGGCAAATAATACCATTTGTGTAATAAATGAATTTATATCCCTAGAATCGAACCATCTGAAAAAACAGATTGAGCCCGGTCGCATTAGAATACGTAGAGGAGACTTTTGGATTTAGAGTTTAGCACTGCTATTAAATCATTGTATTGATAGCTCGTTACTGCAGAACTACATCCTTCCAAATATTATGGACCGGTTCATTCCATTCAGTCTTCGTCATGGACAGGTTCATTCCAGAAAGTCTTCGAGCACCATTCCGTCACATGCGTAGGGTGATAATCGCAAGGACCAGTTCATAGCTGTGAAATCTCAAGAACTTTCTCATGGAGAGTTTCCCACGCCTATACAGCTCGAGAAATGGACTCTTCCCCTTAGTCTCAAGTGACAAGCATCACACCCAAATGCATTGTTGTTATTATTATTATTATTATTAATATTAATATTCTTCATTTTTTATGATTTAGGGGTGCTTCAGCTTCGAAAGTCATGGGAGCTGTTGTGTGGAGTGATGATCGAATATATAGATTAAAGTGATCAAGATGAGGTGAATGATAATTGAGAAATGAAGGATTGAAGGGCTGGGAAAATTGGAAAACTCTGAAAGAAAATTACCTAGATCTCGATTTCTCCGCCGTTGGTACCACGCGGCTTGGCCTGGACTGGATCTGAGTCTTCAGCGCTGGAAGGCGAATGTGCTAGCCACTACCCCAAACGACCCACCTCACTGTCTTTGTCGTTTTCAAAATTATGTATGATAAAAATATCGTAGAAATCAATATTACGTATGATACACATCACAACACCCTTGTTCCGAGATAAATCGGAGAAACAAGAATGACATTCCTAAATATAGCTAGCATTTCAGTGCTCTCGCGGCCAATAAATTCCTCTCTTCTTGCCTTGATTCATTCTTTCCTCCCATCTGAGCACAAGCGGAAGGTCCGTTGCACCTGTTTTGCCCGAAAACGGGCTAGAGGTTTCCGCACTTCACTCCCGGCGCTAAGCCCAACCTCCCTCGGCAAAAACACTGCTCGTGCGAAGACTGGGAACCGGAACGACGGAACGAGACCAGAATTCCGAAGCAGTCTGCCGGGCCTGTCACGATCCACTCAGCAATCGCGGCAGGCCCTGCCCTCGCCAGCGGCACACTTCTGACGAATACCTGGGGGCTGTTGAACCACAGGCGGCGATATTTTCCTGCATTAGGTTGCCAACCCTCGTGATTTCCCCGCGTCGCTCCGCGCGTATTAAGGACATCCTCCTTCCCGTTTCGAGCCATCGAGAGAACTTCAACGGCTTCTGACAACCCGAATAATTAGTTTTGATAGATTTTCTTCAAACAAGTTCCATTACTCACGCCGTGCTCCCAGAACAAGAAGAGGGGCATTTCGAAGAAAATATACGGTGACTAAGCATTGATTAGCGGTCTTTAGACTTTTATTTATTAATGTGGACGCCATCTAACACGTTCAATTAATGCATAACGTTGATTAATAGAAGGAACTCGGGAGAAAAAAGTTGACTCGGAGAGAGCTCTACAGCATCGTGGCTTTAAAAAAAGGCCGAGCAAAAAGATTCGCGTGAAAAAATTCAAATGCGATAGACAGATTGTTATAAAAGCCTGCGGAACAAAGAGAAGATTGCAACCTGCATTTGTTGCTGCATCCTGCGAGCGCTTCACTCCTGGACCGCGTACTTCCGCGGTCGCTGACTCGGGGCCGACGGCTCAAGGCAGATTCGACCCCGGATCTCCCTTGACTCTTCCCAAGGGAGGAACACTCACGCCTTCACATTTTATGAAACTTATATTCTTTTGGTTACTATAAAGCAAGTGTTTGCTAGCGTTCACTCATTTGATTCATATTCTACTAATAATTAATTCAATCCCGATTAAATTATAGCCAATTTCAAGAGACAAAAACCACCACGTTGCATATAATAAAATACATTTTTTTGTCCTGTGAAGCAAAGAGGTGGATGAAAGAAAAAGCATAGGTGCCTCTCCTCTTATCCAAGAGTATTACTGCATGTTGCAGTAAGTTTTAAGTTCAGAGAGAGAAAGAGTTCTGATCTGTTTACATATTTTATGTAAACACACATCAATATTACGCACATGAAATAAATTACACATGCACAATTCTTCCCATTGTAGGTCAGTCTCTCTCCTCCCCTTCTTAACGAAAAATATTGAGAGCTACTATTTCAAATTTTGAGAGAAAATGTTCTCAAAGAAATTAGTCGGTTTCAAGATTAAAGTAATGATTGGGAAGCAAGTACAACAAATAGAACGCACGAAACTAACATATGATTAATTATTTTAAGAATTACAATGAAAGTTCGAAGAACTTAGCTTTCTTGGAGACAATAATTCATTTGGGGCCTCAGCAAGTCAGATAATTTATTAAATACCAAATAGACCAATTATTATTAACTACATAAAACAGAATTTGCCATTGTAATGTTCCCAGAAAAATGAAAGTGTGAAAACAAGGAAAACAAATTGACTCAGTTCATGAGACAAACGAAAAAATGTAATAAAAAGAAATCTAGCGAATAAAAACATTAATGGCAATGGCACTGAGCAACTTGCAATAACGGAAACGAACATTCACTTCACTAACTTAACAGCGATCGAGCATATCTCGTTACACAATTTTGTTCCTAACACTTGCTGCGGACAATCACCCCCGAGTGCATCTTTCCCTCACGATCTGAGCACGGGCAATTTCACCTCCCTCCTTCCGATCCAATCATTCTGCCTCAGGAGCCACACCGCGCACCGGAGCACCTGGATTTCGACGACCGCCTGCCCCTCATTTGTCCCCGAACCCCCAGCGCATTGTTCGTGTCGCGCGCCCCGATAACCCACAGCCTCTGGCGGCGGCAGTGGCGGCGCGGCGGGAGCGACGACGGGGGCGGTGGGGTGGGGGCGGCGGGGGCGGCGGCGGCCGTGGGGGCGGTGGGGGCGGCAGCGCGCGCTGGCGGCGGGCGCGACGGCGGCCGGAACGACGGCGGGGACGGCGGGAGAGGCTACAGGCTACAGGCGACGGCGGCGGGAGCGACGACGGGAGAGGTGGCGAAGGCGGCAGCGAATGCGGAGGCTGGGACATGATCAGGGGCGGCAGAGGCGGGCCGGTGGCGGGATAGAGGCAGGGGCGGCGAAATCGCGGGCGGAAGCGAGGGCGACGAGAGGAAGAGGGTGGAGGCTGGGGCGGTTGTGGAGGTGGAAGCAGGGTGGGGTAGGGGGCGGAGGCAAAGGTGGCACAAGGGCGGCCGCGTGCGACCAAGCGGCCGGTAGGAGTTGCAAACGAGACACCTGTGCTCCCGCCCCCGCCACCCCTGCTGCTCCTTGTTCGTCGCTCAGTTGCCACCCCCATGTTTACCACTTACATTCCATCTCTACCAATGCCGTAAGCGCCACGACTCTCTCAGTAATGGCCTGTATTAACATTTGGTAGGTATTTTAGCGACTAGAATCAAAATTATTCCATGATATTCCTGACTTAGAAATCATCAGAATCATTAAAATTATAATCCATCATAATAATAATTCCACTGTAACTACAGTACTATAATTCCTACATGAACCCTTTTCGGCCTACACTGTGATGAACAAGATGAATCGATTGTATGAGGGGATAATATGATAATGATACATCATATATTGGACCATGGCTTCAATGTGAATTCAACCAGGGCCTTATAAGAGGAAGGTGTGTTTATAAGCTCAACCAAAGATCGTTTTCATTACTTCCATCCTTTTCCAAAATTCTGTAGTTTATCAGTTTTAGAATAATTATATTTTTTAATATTTATCCTGAATATTACCATCGTTGACTACTCATCCCTTATTTTAAAAATTATAATACAACAGAAACCCGTAATTTAATTACAAGCAATACTAAAACCGCGATGCGATATATATGTTTGTGTGTGTTTTAAGAAACCCCTTATCTATTAACAAAAACGTCCCCACTGCCTAGAACGCGCGTTTTTGGAGGGCATCTCAATGCAATATCTCTAAGAGGTAGAACGCAAATAGACGTGTTCTTGGGTTTAACACACATTGCCCCTTACTGACGGGTGTAGACAATATTATAGAAGTTGAAGGATAATCTCAGTTAACAATGACATTTTTTGTACATTATCCATATTTTTATTTACGCAGTTTTATTGCGCCGTTTATTACGCAGTTTTTGTATTGTTTCCCACCGTTAGATCCTGATCCAAAGTCCAGTTTAGAGTTAGCATGTAGAGGTATATTTCAGTTAATTTTAAAAGATTCCTGGGCATCGATGTTGTAGTTAGTTGCTACGACTTACGACAGGATTTTCGTTTACCTTCAAAGACTCTAGTCACTTCTATGACTGTTATATTCTGAAGACATTGATATTGTTAGCTCTAATGCAGCTCCTCTATTTTAGTGGTTGTATTAAACTACAATAGAGGAGCTTTACTTTCTGGAGGAACGTATCTCCAGGTACCTATCATGGGAATACGGTCCGCCAGAATGTACCCCAACAAGACATAACGCGGCCACTTTCCGATGCTGCTCGTCCCACTATCATTACCCAAATTGGAGGGGAATTGGAACCATACCTCCTCGGACGATTCGCACGGTTGCCTAATTCTGTCTATGCCAGCATAAATTATTGTTTTATTAACCATTTTCCAAAATGTAACCATTCATTCTTAACTGCTCTGGAAAGTTTTTCGGACCTAAAACACGGACAAGCTGGAATAAATTGACAAATTTTCGGGTTCTTCGGATTGAGGTTGACACAAAACACGGCCCTCCTCGACATAACGAATTGTAAACAAAGGTTCTATTTCATTACGGCCTAAATTCGACAATCTTTCTGTCCGAGGAATAGGGATGGACCACGCTCTACCCGACTCATTTATGCGGCCCCGCATCAACCAATCATCACGTCGTATCATATTGACAATTTAGAAGCGTCTGCAATTTAACTTCCGTCTCATTTGCTTTCGCAACAGATGTCCTGTATTGCCGGGCTGCCGTAGGGCCTCTGTTCGGGTCCATGGAGCAGTCGATAGCGGAAGGGGGCCAGGGCTCTTTATTGGCGGCGACCGCTTCCGCGCGGAGATGCCTGGTCGCAGCGGCTGCAGCGGCGATGGCCTCTTATCATCATGCGGCCTATCTCATCCCTCCTCTCTCTGTTCTGTTTTATTCATTTTCATTTCTTCGTCATTTTCATTTTCATTTCTTCATCATTTTCATTTTCATTTTTCCTCCGCCTTCATTTTCTAGCGGACACCAAAACACGTATAACACACAAGTATACGTAACACACAAGTATAGCACACACATATAACACGTAACACACACGTATAACACATTCATAATTGACTGAATATTTACAAAATTTATTATTATCGTCTAGGGGAGTGAGTATATATTATAACCAAATTAGTATTTCTTAAGATAATACTCCCACCGGCAGGTGTTTAAAAACAGATATCTTAAAGAAAAATGTTGAGTAAGTGACGTGTTATGAGATGATCTTTTGGTTGTTGGAATATATTGAACAAGTACTCCCTGCACGCTCCAGTGCACGCAAAACTACCGCTTACAAACGCATATGGTAAACGTCTCTGACACGGGTTAAGAGCTAAGTATTTTGCCAAAATACTTAAAAAATTAAGCCTAAGATGAAATAGTGGAAAAAGCAAATTACACAGTTCTAATAAAGAGCGTTTATTAGCAGCGTCAGACATGTACAGCAAGAAATTGAAAAATGTCATGAATCGTAGCAAAATAAACCTCCCCATAACCTAAATACTTACGTTCAATAAACTTTTTCATATATAATCCAAGGTTATAAGCTCACAGTATTTGCTCTCTTCTCATCGAGCACCATAACTTCAGTGAAGTGATGGTCTTGGAGCACGGCATGTATAATTTGCAAACCATAGAGAACCACATATTCGTATAAATCATGCTGTGCCTGCTGTGAGTAATTAAAGTAAACTAAAAAATATTAGAAAAAGTTAACATATCGTGAAATTGACACGCAGATTACGAAAGAATGAGAACATTTTAAAAATAGTTTGTTAATAAGCTTTTTACTCGTATTGCTCATTAAACCGCCTCTACTTGGTTACAATTATTTTCAAAAGAGTCATAAACATTTATGCCATGAAAATCATCGAGATTTATGAGTAACTCTGAACGTTACGAATACTGACTATTCCTTCTGCGATTTCAGGCACCAATAGAGACCTATCCGATAATATTAAGCCGTCATGCGGCAGTGATGTCTTACTCCCAAGAAAATCTTCCTTCGAAAAGCAACAAAATATACACGCTGTATTCACGCAAGCGTGCCCTGATTCGGATCATACAACGTCAGGTGAACCATCCACTTATAAGCAATTACATTGCCTAACCTCCGTAATACTAGCCGGCTCAGCAATCCGCGAAGACAGATACAATAACCTCCTCTGCCAGGCGCCGGCATAACAATTCCCATCAGGAATTAAGTAATTTGCGCGTTCGCTTCGCTCCGGAGGAAGCCGCACTGCATCGCTGCTCTTCAAACCGCCAGGCGCACCGCCACGGACCGCTACTCACTGGACCTCCAGACTGGCCGTCGTTATAATAATAATAATAATAATAATAATTATTATTATTATTATATAAATAATAACAATAATTATAATATAAATAATAATAGTAATAATAATAACATAAATAATAATAGTAATAATAATAACATAAATAATAATAGTAATAATAATGTAAATAATAATAGTAATAACAATAAAAATAATAATATAACACAATAATAATAATAATATATTTTGTGTAAGAACTTTTCTTAACTCCTAGGTAATTCAAAACACTGGGAAGTGCAAGAAATCCCTTTATTTGGAAGAGCCCACATTTTCGGCAAAGTTTTGTAGAGGCACCGCCAGTCCCTAGATCTGCTACTTAGGTAGCCGTTTGCAACCTGGAGTAGATTTAATATTCAGCCGACTCATAACATCTTTAGTCGTGATGTAGAGGAATAATAATAATAATAATAATAATAATAATAATAATAATAATAATAATAATAAACTGAAGTCAATCACTTCGTGTTTGCAACTGGATATCTGTATCGTAGATAATTTTGGGGGACACAAACACCAACGGCCGACAGCAAAACATAGTAAACAGCCCTGTACCCCCATGGACGAAGAGAATTGTGAAATGGATAGCCGACACTCGGTGGGAAATATCCTCCTTGGCTGAGGTATCTTCTAAATCAACGCCACACCTCAAGTTCAACAAAAAATATTCAATATTGAACAAAAATACCAATCTGAAAATGACTCAAGCAGGCTAATGGTAGTTGAGAATCTAAAAGAGAGAATTCAAGCATGAGGTCAATGAATTAGACGTTACAAAGGCGGAATAGATTTCCGTGTCCAGAATTGGTTGTTTTAAACACACGCGATGATATTCTAGGGTAATCTGACTCAAAACCCGAATGACAATGCTGTCTCTCCTGGCAATACAAAATATGACGTCCAAGCATTTTGGACAGAAGTCGTGGAGGAGAGCAGATCCTACAACAAAGACGAATCTTTGCTTCAATCTGAAGTTGATGATGCCGGTGGACTTGTGGAAACAGTGGAACATGTTCACGAATTCTTGGAAGAGGACCTCTTCCAAACAATTAAGAACATGGGAAACTGGAATTCTCCCGGGATTAAAAGGACCTAGATTTATTGGATTAAGAAATTAACAGCAATACAGTCTCATCTAGCGAATGCTGTTAATAAAACTTTAGAAAACCCAAAGGAACTTCCAGAATGGATCACACGCAGCTTCACGTATTTGCTACCCAAAGCGGGAGACAGAATGGCGGGCGAGTACTGTAAAAAAATTATAACTGCAGCCATAGCTAACAAAATGTACACACACCTAGAGAAAAACCATCTGAAGCCAGCTGAACAAAAAGAATGTCCTAAGGTTCTTATGGATGTAAGGAAATCTTGCTACTGAATAATGTCATCTTGAATGAAGTAAAGAAACGAAAACTAATTTGAGCATGGCTTGGATTGACTACCAAAAGGCCTTTGATAGTGTACCACACGACTGAAGACCATGGAGATCTACCGATTTCATCCCTGACTTATTGAGTTTTGGAAGGCTAGTATGAAGTCGTGGAGTACCAGGTTACTAATACACAGCGCAAAGGAAGCAGTAGAAACCAGAAGTATTCACAACAACAGGGGTATTTTTCAAGGAGATTCACTATCTCCTCTGCTGTTTTGCATTAGTTTGATCTCACTATCTAGACTGTTGTAGCAAGCTGACTTTGGTTACAAGCTCCATGGTGATGAAAGGCCAGTATCACATTTGTTTTACATGGATGATCTTGAAGTGTTTGCTAAGAATAAAGCGATTCTCTCCCAAATGCTGTCTGTCATGAATGACGTTAGCAATGACATCTGCATGAAGTTTGGTCTTGACAAGTGTGCAAAATCAATTTAAGAAGCGGCAAATTGACAACGTCAGAAAGCATTCAAGATGATAGGCACACTGTCATTCAAGATCTTGAGCCAGGTAAAACTTACAAATATCTGGGCATTGAACAATGTGAGACCATCTCGAACGACACAATGAAAGAGAGAGTTTTCACGGAGTATTATTGAAGAGTGAGGCTAGTTCTGCAGTCCACTTCTGAAAAAAAATTCCTGGAATAAAATATCGGCAATAGGTAGTTTGGCGGTGCCTGTATCCGAATAGATTTTCGGACTAGTGGACTGGACTGAGCAAGAAATTGGCATCATGTATTGAAAAACCAGAGAACTGCTAACAATGCATTAAGTTTCCTCGAGCTGATGTACATAGACTTTATGTGTCACGTAAGGAAGGAGGAAGAGGTCTGAGACAAATTGAGGCCTCCTAGCACAAAGCAATAGTCGGGTTGGGGAAGTATGTAGTCAGCCATCAAGATGACCCACTAATGAGGCAGGTCATGAAATCTGACGAAAAATGGGAAACAAGCATTGTTAGTGTAGCAAAAAGCATTGCAAAGAAAACTATGCAAGACACGTCAAATAACACAGACACTGAACTTCTGAAGCTCCTTAACATGAAATGTGAGACCCAAAAAATTTTAAAGAAGTCGTGGAGACATAAAACACTCCACGGACAATATTTGTAACGTATGGACAGAGCACAGATCAATAAAGATCAATCATTTATGTAGCTTAAAAGGGGAAGAATGAAGCCAGAATCGGAAGCACTTGTAATAGCTGCCCAAGATCAGGCCTTGAGAACACGACATTATGATAAAGCGGTTTCTCAAAATTTCCCAAGATGATAAATTCCGCATTTGCCAGGAATACCAAGAAACCATTGATCATATTGTCTCAGATTGTCCAATCCTAGCAAAGACCGAATACTTGAAAAGGCACAAATGGTGTGTAGCTACCTCCACTGGCAGATCTGTACCGCCCTCGAAGTTCCGAAACACATGCCCCAAGTGGTATGAACACTCACCAAAACCTATGACATCGATTGGACTCTGTACAATATTGTACGACCAACAAATTCAAACTGATCGCACGATAGCGGCAAACAAACCGGATATAGTTGTCGGGATTTGGAGAACAAATCGTGTTTACTTGTCGATGTTGCTGTACCTTGCGATCAAAACGTCGTTATCAAGGAGGCAGAGAAACGTCTTAAATGTAAGAGTTTGGAAATCGAGACAGCCGAATGTGGGGCGTAAAAGCACAGGTCGTTCCCGATAGTTATCGGAGCTCTGGAATTTGTCCCACAAAATTTGTGTAAGAACTTGTCTAAACCCCCAGGTAATTCAAAATACTCGGAAGTGCAAGAAATCGCTTTATTTGGAACAGCCCACATTTTGCGCAAAGTATTGGAGAGGCACCGCCAGTCCCTAGATCTGCTCCTTAGGTAGCTGGTTGCAACCTGGATTAGATTTTATATTCATCCGACCCATAACATCTTTAGTCGTGATATAGAGTAATAATAATAATAATAATAATAATAACAAATGTATTCGTCATTTTAGGGTCGCATTAACCCTACTCTTGCCAGCTAGCAATGTTTTTATTTGTTATCCACGCGTGGGGTTAAGGGAGACATCTGGCAAACATGACTTCTCTGTGTCTACAATCCTTGACCTGCCTAAGTTTTTATTTCGTCACACAGCCATAGAAACTGAGGTGGTTGCAATGTAAGGCTGCAGCTCTATTCTTTCGCCTTCCAGGAATCGAACCCGGAATTGCACCACAGAATGCTAGCTGACCATGAGCCACCCGAGGTGCATAGTTCTGTATATTGTGGCAAATTGTCCGCAAGATTCTCAGCAATTCTTCAACATCTTAAATTATATGCTACTTTCCCAAGTATAGGTCCACTCAGAAAAATCTTGCAAATATGAAATTAACCAGAGGATAAACCGAGATTAATTATATTAGCAATAGTATTATTAATATAATAATATAATGAGCAGTAGTTCGTAAAAGTGTCAATAAGAGACTGCTCTTAGAAGACTGCTCAGCTTAGGAGACTGCTCTGCTAAGAGAAGATAAAAAAATGGATTACTAAAATTGCACCTTACTACAACATACCATGACAGTTCTACATATGAACTTTTGTGAAGTATGACGTGCTACGACATGCCAGTGAAATTCCAACTTTGAAAAATTAAAATTATTCCAAATGGGTTTTAGAGTCTCTCAGGTGGAAACATCAAAATAATTTAACTATATTAAAAAAAATATATAATGATATTATTTTTACATCAGAAATTACTAATAATGATAATTATTAACATAATCAATTCGACAATATGTAACGTACTGCAAACATGTATACAAAATATGTGAAGCGATAAAGATGCTGAAAAACGTTTTAACACGAAATGATGCACTATTAAATGTTTCCAGTTATCTATCCTACCGCTGTAAATCCAATGTTCCACAAGAGTCTTAAAGGATTGATTTTTTATTTATAATTATTAATTGTAATCTGCAATTATCGAGGTCTTTTAATAATAAAAACTAATCTTATTTAAGAGAACTCAATCATAGTTAATATGCATTTCCTTTACCTTGTTCCCCATGCACATTTAACTTGCTATTTGAAGCAAAATATTGCCTTATTACAATTTATTTCGTTGACAATCACATACCACAAAAAGATCAATAACGCGAAAATGTATTCTAAGATTAAACAATTGATTTCCTTTATTCGTTTTATTTGAATTAACTGTGCGTCTTTGAACTACCAGAAATTATCATAAATAAAAACAAATTCAAGAAAGTTACAATTTTTTATTCAACACATTTCAATGATTGTTTTAAACATTCCCGCTGCCTATGAATCTCTCTTGGCATGAAGAACAGAATTTATGAAATGTTGAATTCAATAGAAGGTTTAAAAACAATTTTAACTTATCTTAATTTGGCTGGTTTAGATAATATGATCTGAATAATTGCAAAATGTATTGTACTTCATATTTTAGTTTACCGTTATTACTTATGTTTACTCTAATATTTAAAAAAATGTACCTCTAGTATAAATCAATAGTGGTCGCTAATGACCACAGATGTTTAAATGCGATCTTAAATAAATAAAAATTCCCACGGCCCATGATGGTACATAGCCCTTAAATTATTTAATTTAAGGTCGAATTATCCAAATTCAAGATGTATCCTAACCGAATAATTGCCAACCTGAAACAAAACGAAGAGCGATATGTTTAAGTTAACGGACTCTTATACCAAAGGAGGGGATCTTCCGTGACACCCACATGGCCATTCTCCTACACACGCGGTCGCCCCTGGGAGGTGAATCGCGAAGATGAAACCCGGATATGGCACCGCCGCATCCCGCCGCATCGCACCGCATCGCGCCGCATCGCATCGCATCGCGCCGCATCGCATCGCACCGCATCGCGCCGCATCGCGCCGCATCGCATCGCGCCGCATCGCGCCGCATCGCGCCGCATCGCGCCGCATCGCATCGCGCCGCATCGCGCCGCATCGCATCGCGCCGCATCGCGCCACATCGCGCCGCATCGCGCCACATCGCGCCGCATCGCGCCGCATCGCGCCGCATCGCATCGCGCCGCATCGCGCCACATCGCGCCACATCGCGCCGCATCGCGCCGCATCGCGACGCATTGCGCCACATCGCGCTGCGCCGTCCAATTGGCTCTAGCAGCGCCGGCCACGACCTCATCCGCCGCCGGGACGATGCCATCAAGCGCACTTTGCGGTCTCTCGGAGTTGAACTCCGGCATTAACGGGTCGCGACCGGAACACACATTCAAGTCGCACAGTGGGTCACAACACGTCAAAGTTATCGTTCCATTGACCCTTAATCCCGTCCCAACTGAAACTGTACGCTAACCCTACCCTGGGGTAATGAGCCATCCCATTTCTTTTTATGAGTTGGGAGCGGGAGAAAATGGGAAATTATTTTATATTACACACATTTATTAGACACCTTTGAGACATTTCGAACATAGTTTCATATTTCTTTTACATCCGGACAAACAAGTTAATGCAATTTATTATGACGTTTCGCAAAATGTGTCTATGAGAAACACTAAATATAATTTTTGTCGTCCTGTCTTTTCTTCTTGGACATAATAGCAGTGCCTTTGGCATGTTTCTTTTTCTTGGGTTTGTTCAAATGAGAATATATCCTGTTTACTCTCTCGATCTTACATTTTAAGAAGAGAAAGTACTGTAATCGTATGCCGGAAACCGGGATTTTTCGACAGGAAAGCTCTTATTGCCGGACCCTGGCCAACAAAATATTGGATAAATATTGCTCCTATATGTAGTAAATTATTTCCTCTAACACGTTTTGTAGTCAGAATCCATATTTTGTGGGTTCTCTATTCCTAAAAGTGATTGACGGCAAAACATCTGTCGCTCGTCTGTCGTTAGCTGTCCGTCCGTTCTTTCTGTCTGCTTGTGATCATACCCTCGCATCGAAATCTTCACCAGCATCGTCAGCCTCTAAAAGAAGCCAATCATTTTATATTTCTCACGGAAAGAGCTTACCTACACACCAAAAACAGAAAGCGTCATCAATCAAACTATTACAATAACCATACCAGGGATGGTAAAGCCACCCAACAGCTCTGGCCACAAATACCTTAAAAATTCACAACTTCTTTTAACACACCATAACAAGAGATGTACACGAATGAAATATTGTGGGTTGGCCAAACACTCCGGGTAAGATTTAAAGGTTAAGAGACAGTTTTTTCGCATTCTAAATTAATTATACGAAAAATCGTCGAATAGAGAATATTCTAATAATAATGCACGTGTGATATTGAAACTACACAATTACTAACTAGAACTCATCAGCAATTGTGCAATCTAGACGCTAAGTGAATGGTAACGCTAAGTAAAGTGAATCTAACGCTAAGTAAGTGATAAGCTGTTTTATTGTAATTCACTATTTTATTATAATAATCTATTTTATTATAATACATTATTACAATTTAGAAATATTTATCTTAAAAGAATAATAATAGATAATATAACACTGGGAACGTTACCCAAACTTCATTTAACATCAATACTATCGATCAACTTCGATTACTATCCACACCTTCTTAAGCAGGTATTTCTCATTTGGTTGACTCTTAATTTGGAACGATTAATGTGGTATATGGAAAAGATGTGAAATTTGTTAGTATAATTTTAATTTTTGATCTTAATTATATACGTTTAAACGTCTTCTTTTCACTGATAATAAGCATTAAGCATTTTGACATCAGTTGATGGCCACAATAGACGATAGTGGAACTGTATAAAAGGAATTAGTAACAGACGACCAGTGGAGCTAGGTAAAATGTATTACATGAAAAAATAAATGCTAAAAAAAATTATTTGTGTAATCATTTTACAAATTTGAAAAACGTAAACAACGTATTTATGCTCTTCGAAAAGAAAGCTGTAAAACATATTGTAAATCAGAAACGACTGGCTTTTGCAATTCTCCAATATTTATGAAGATCGTATTATCCCTCATAGACTCCCCCGTATACCTGTATTTCTTTGCTAGGTGGTAAAGTCTTCATTGCATTCCTAGCTGTTTCCAAAAAAATTATGACGAATATTTTAGAATCTTCCTTTTTAATTACTACTAGGTTGGTTCAGCGCAAACATTCTTGCACTTTGTAAATCATTGTTTAAAAAATATTAATGCTGAAACGCAACTACAGACGTTTCTAACAACCGTGAAAAGCGGAGGTACCCCTCCAAAAATGAATAGAACAAACAAAATATTATCATTGCGGCCTAACAAACGTAACTCATGTTAATTCAGGGACCACGAACATTCGGTTTTAAGGATCTAAACGCATCATTTCCTTGTCATATGTGTATTGGTATATGTCCCGCAAAGGGCAAATGGTCTCTGCACCGTTATTCCTAGTATTCCTTATCGGTCACCCAACCAATAACCCGCGATGTCTTGAATTCACTTAACTTTCGTGACATCACTTAGTAACGAATTCCGGCATCGGACGCCTGTTTCGCAGTTGTGACCTTTCAGTAGAACATCCCAGCATCGCCTAAATGACAGAAGGAAACACAAAAACCCGGTCAGGATGGAGGTACAGGGAATTGATCTGGGCATCCCGAACGCGAAGTCAGCACTCTACACCCTGAGCCACTTCGCTCGGTTTCCGAAGATGAAAGGCGGTCAAGTGTGTGCGCATCACGTGTGCTGCTGGTTGCATGTATGCCTTCTTCTCTGTATGCAATAATCTGTTAATTTCTTTATTTTTTCATCCTAAATCTGTCGACGCAGGAATGAGAATAAATCTTTCTCAAGCAGGTGCATAGGTACGAGGGTTTATATAAGTTGCAGAAGAACGGCATCTTTCATTAGAGGATTTTATGGAGACGGGTTATTATCTCTACGTTGCAATGTGTTGACCATAAATACTGAACGAATAAGACGTCATCGAATATAGCATCGTAACAGGGACGATAAGATTATATGCTTGTATGTCTATTTTGTTACGTTATTAATTAACCCATTATCAT
>JAHLJT010009419.1:48667078-48737937 GCA_031308135.1 Acheta domesticus
GGCTTCTCTCAGTTTCGTTAGGTTTCATACGAGGATTCATATCTGACTTCCCATTGACTACGCTTAGGACAAACGATCTGAAGATATGCGAATATGGCGATCGAAGCCTCAGTATTGGTTGGTAAGCGGCGTCCTTCTACATAGCCAAGTCCTCATGCAAGCTGAGCATACCGACTTGCGTTTCGTCTTCCGCGACTGCGGCGTGTAGAGCCGATAAGCTACTCATTCGACAATCCTAATCTTCCCATGAAAGTGACACATTCCTTTTATCTAATTCCATGTACATACCAACGTCAACTGTGTTGTATTACTGTTCAACTTACGTGATAAATATTACATTTCGATGTGTAGTGTTCTCAATTTTTACTTCGCCATCACTTAAGATGACAGTAATGCGTAAGTATCGTGTCTAATCGATCTGTTAGCAAGCACAAAACGTAGATTTTTTGACACGGCTGTCCGTGAGAACTTTGCTCTCCGAGAGGTGCTTCTTTGCTGTAGGTAATATTTTCGAAGGTTACAGCGGCCTGATATTTACCATATCATCTGAAAGAGAACGCGAAATGGCGAAGAAAATTCGACAACACAGTAAGGGATGCAGCATTCTTGTGGTAGCTATCTCAAGGAAGGTTTGAATAGTACTTCCTATCTTTTCCATATCCTCGTCTACGATCGTTACGTTCTTCTGTTGAGTGATACGTTCGTTTTGCCATGGAACGGGAGGCCTCATTATTCAGTCACTCTCTCTTGAACAGCCCGTAGTTTCACGCATGCTGCCGCTCCGCCCTTATCAAGTTCCATGTTTAAAGAGCCGTCTAATATGTCGTCGGCAGTAGCCCGTTATCTTCCGATATGTGTGCGTCCACTTACAAGACTGAACAAGAAAAGAAGATAAATATGCACGAAACTCTATGGTACCCGTCGCATTTCTTAGCGATCCTCCATGACGAAGGCCATGGAATTGTAATTGAAATAGCCGTATTAACCAAAACGCAGTGTCTCCAACGTCAGGATGTTCAAGTATGTGGTCCACATGGCGTGTCCTAACCCAGCGCTTATCTGCAGGTAAGGGTGTGTTAAGTATGTGGCCCACACGGCGTGCCCTAACCCAGCGCTTACCTGCAGGTCAGGGTTGTTCAAATATGTGGCCCACATGGCGAGCCCTAACCCAGCGCTTATCTGCAGGTCAGGGTTGTTAAAGTATATGGCCCACATGGCGTGTCCTAACCCAGCGCTTATCTGCAGGTCAGGGTTGTTCAAGTATGTGGCCCACATGGCGAGCCCTAACCCAGCGCGTACCTGCAGGCAAGGGTTGTTCAAGTATGTGACCCCACATGGCGTGCCCTAACCCAGCGCTTACCTGAAGATCAGTGACATATTTGTTGAGTCAGTCCGACAGGAGAGGGCGCTTGGGCGCGACCGGCACAGTCTAGTGAAAACCAAGTGACACGCTGGCCATTGCAACGTGCATCCGCGCACTCTCTGGTCCTAATTCTTCCATCTGACCAGCCATTTTCTAAATCTCTACGACTTCACGAGTAACCAACCCATCTCCACCCACTCTTTGACAGCCGTAGCCTGCCCAAGCGACCGCCGCGTGCATCGGAACCCACTCGCTCACCCACCCCCCCAGCCCGTGGCCCCGCGCGTACTAACTCACTATCCTTTGTGCGCCCGCGGACCGCACCGGCAGGACCTGCCCGCCCGCCCGCCCCCGAGCTCTTGTCCAATTAATTACGTTACCCCGAGCGGGGCGTGAATAGGCGACCCCGGCGAGGTCACGCCACGTTATAAAGTAATCAAGGGCGCGAGTCCGAAAGGTTTATTTTAAAGAGGCCCCCGCGAGGGAGAGCGCCGTCATAAGTTTCACGCTTACTATTTCGGTTGTCGCGCCGCGGGAAAGAACATTCCCGCGCGGCGCCAGGAGTTCCTTGAAAGCCGGCGTTTTTTGGGGGAGAAGGAAGACGCTCCAACGAGAAGATCCTTGTGCAGGAAATCGCGCTGGAGGCACGAGGAGTTATGGGGGAGAGACCTTCACGAAGTACCGCGTTCGCGCGATGTGCGGTTTGTTTGCGACGGAGCTTAGTCGGCGATTTGTGACTTGTTTTGCTTGGAACTTTGGAAAGGGTAGAAACGTGTGTGTTCATGCGGTCTGTCTGTTTCTTCCGAGACTATTACTAGACGGTTCTTTTGATTACTTTGATAGATTGAAAATTCAGTGGTTCTTAAGACTGCTAATTTGATTTACAATTGTCCGCCAAAGTAGTGGTATGTTCATATTCGAAAGCGCAAGAATTTTACCAGACAATGTCTTCAATTTGGTGTTTCTGGAGAAAAAAAAGCACTATCTCATTCTTCATATTTTCTGTGTTCTAGTCATCAAGAAGAGTGTTACTGGACAGTAATGAGTATAATAAAGAATTATTAAACGCTGCAAATAATCATTAGATATTGAAATTAATTATGAGATTGAACAAAAGAACTAAAACATTAAAACATGACGTTAGATATCACAGTATACTTTGATGAGATTGCGGAACCGAAAGCAAATGTAAATATTTGGAGACACCGCATTATTTTATTACAGATATTTTGGTAACTTTGTTTCCAAAATAAGTAGTGTTCAGATAGAAGTAAAAGTGAAGCTAGATTCAGGATCGTACCCCACACAACAATTGCTACATGGATATCCATATTCATGTTTGGTATTCTGTAATTCTGGATTGATGCTTCTCCACTTGCCTTTGCTAAAGGTTTCAAAGTTCTTTGAAAAACCATTTCAAGAATTATTTAATTGCTTTTTCGAACGTAGTGTTCAATAATATTCATTTAATGTGTTTTCATCAAACTATAAATAATATAACGATGGGAAACAAGTATTCTAAAGTTATTACCGAAATAGCTTTCAAATTTCTAAATTTATTCCCTCAAATAGCCCTGAGTTATTTCAAGTGAATTCCTGGAATCACAGTCCACCAGGACTTTGGGTTTCTCACTGGCTTGAGACTGTGAGCGTCGATAGTTGCCATTAATTGAAACAGTCGAAGCGTGATTATACTCGTAACTTGCGGTTAGATGTTTCTTGTGTACTCAACGTGTCGATTGTGTACGTTGCAACGGCGGACTATGAACGATTTGTGACTGGTTTTTCTCAACGCCTCCCCGCGGAATTTTATCTCCTGCATCTCCCTCGTGTGGGAACGAATGTTAGTGAAATTCAGCGATCGTTTCTTCCTTGCCGCGCGCGCCTGTTTGTTTATCTGATGTGTTTACTGGTCAGAAGAAGGAGAAGGCAGGGCATCAGAAAAAGAAATTGTATATGCATGAAGGTGTGTAACAGTTACTAAATACGAATCAGCCTTACGAGGCGAAGACTGGCCGTGTAGGAGCAGTAAAGAAAGCGCCTGGAGGTGCTCAAACCAGATCCGGTCTGATCGCTCCGCCATCTTCTGTATCGCTTGAGCCGTCTTCAAAGGCGGGCAGCGAATATGCCTCGCGCGGCGTCACGATCTCTGCCGCTTGTTCCCAACGGCGTCGCCGACCGACCGACCGACCGACCGGTCGAACGGACGATTGGTCCGTCGATCGGTCGGCAGCGCGGCTACTAACGGGCCAATTTGGCAGCGCATGGACCGGCTGACGTGGCTCAACGTGAAAGGGCATCAACTGATGTCATTTAAGTGCCTCTGACCGGGAGGTCCTAGGGTTCGAATCTAGACGTCGGCAGGATTTTCGATACTTGCTAGATACCTTGGTCGAATTCAGCTGCTGCTTCTTGCTGCCGGCCTCTTTGGTCAGTAATTTTTCGTGATTTATTCCATCAACAGCAGTCGAATGCCGGAATGGTGCCCTAACAAACGGGCCACGGACAGCGCGCGATCTTTCCTTCCTCTTCCTTGTCCTATCGTCACCCATTACGTACACACACTTACACTTAATGAACTACACTATAACACATATAGGAAGACCAGGTGCGAGCTCAGAGCTTGTCCCGCCTGGGGCGGTGCCTTGCTGGTGAGAGATACCGGGTTGGGGAATATGTAGGAATATGGAACAGTTCTCACCCTCCAGCGGGGGATGATCACCGCCAACTCCCGTGACAAAAACAAGCATTACACTTATGGGAACAGTGTCCATAGCAGTTGGCGCGCCAGAAAACACGAACTAATCAATCAATCGGCATCGCTTGAGCCGCTTTCAAAGGCGGGCAGCGAATATGCCCTGCGCGGCGTCACGATCTCCGGCGCTCGTTCCCAACGGCGTCGCCGGTGGGTTGGTCGGGCGGCAGCGCGGCTTCTAACGGGCCAATTTGGCAGCGCGCGTTGTTTATTTTGGTTTCGTATCGAATCCAAATCGTTCGGCCGTCAATGCGGCGGACAGGTGTGTCCGCCGTAGTCCGCTCCCTCGCCCCACGTTTCGCATTGCCCGAGTTCGATTTCGGCGCTCACAATGGGGAGACAAGTTCGACAGCGCTCTCCGAGAGAATGCGACCGACCGGTCGAATGGAAGGGTCGTTTCACCCCGCGCGCGGGAACCGCTGGATTCGGGAACCCCGGAGCGAAATTCTCTGTATTATCGGGATTCCTTCTCGCTGTAATGGAGATGTGTACGCGAGGCAGCACACGTCAAATTAATGGCTCTACTTCAGTAATTACCGGCGAGTATTAATCAATTGTCGCCGTTAATTAGCTTGCTGTCCGCAGTTGCTTGAGGCGGACAATGAGCGTAGACGTGCTTTCGTTGATTGGCAGGTTTAAATAGTTAACTAGAGCACAAAGCAGGCAGCCGTGCGTTACACGAAAAATTCGATTTTACGTTTCTTTGGGAAGTCGCGCTGGTTTTGTTTGCGCGATGACGCGGGTGAAGGGGAAGCAGGGGGGGCGGTGCCAGTCTTCCCGGAACTCCGGAGGCTACCTGCGCTCTTGGGCTAAGAAACAGAGTTGTGCCGCAGACTACAATTTTACGTCTACGCCTGTTTTCTACGTGTAGTCTACGTGACTCTTTTTACGTGTAGACTACGTAGACTGTTTATTTTTCCACATAAAATAACCCAAAAAAGATTATAATAAGTAGTAATAGTAGAAGCATGTTTTAATGTAATATAAAAAATTATTTACGATTCAGTAAGTCAAACAAAATATACCATTCCTGATGAAGAAATGACAACCGCCATATCAATCTCAAGAAACAAGAAGGAACTTGTTCCAACTTGCACTCCTTTAGTACTCCTTTAGATGTGATTCAATCAATTTCCAATAATCGGGATCCAATAATTGTAAATACATTTTGGCTTTGGGGGCGGAGCCTGTACCTCTTAGATTCGCCCCACAAAAAAAAGGTATATAACCGTTGTCTACAGAGATTACCTTTGTCTACGCAGCGTCCGTTGTCTACGCGTTGTTTACGTGTAGACGTAGACTATGGTTTTTCACGCGTAGAGGCACATCACTGCTAAGAAACCCGCGGCCACAGTGAGTCGCCCGGACTCCTGCGGGTGTTTGCGGGCAAAGATCAGCTATCCGGTGCACCGCTGGTCTGAGTTATTGCGACGTGTTGGAATCGGGCCTACGGTCGAGTGGAGGGGCTGGGACCAGCCGATTGAGGCGGGGAGGGGATGCATGGAGGTTGAGATAACGGCGATTTCGCGATCCGGCGGTAACGCGGTTTGGGAGCTGGCGTTGGTTGGGTAGAGGGGTGATGGTTGAGCGCATAAGCGGAACATGAACGAACGTGTGATATGTCGGGTAAGGACAGGGTGGCTGGTGAACAATTGGTGAAAGTGGAACGAGTAGTGTGTTGATTATTTTACATTTGGAATTCAGTATTTGGCTCGTGATATTGTTGACTCGCTGCTTGTGATTTTATATCAGCATTAATTTCTTATTGGTATTTTTGTTATTACTTTTACTTTTACTTTTAATCGTATGTAAAGTATTAATCTCCAATGCGCGCGGAAATTGAAATAAAGCTGCACTCTTTGGCCATATAAGAAGTGTTTGTGATTTACTTAGATGCCCAGAACTTTGGAAAGATCTGAAAACAATGAAACGGTGTCGATTCCGGTGTTCAGGATGGTTAGTGATTAGAAGGCTGTAAACATGTAAATTAGGGAAAAACGGGAGGTGAATAGGCAGATAAGCGGTTAGTGGGAGTTACAGGTTGGTAGGAGAGAATTGCAAGGTTGTAGGTAAGAGCATAGAAGGTATGCTAATAAGTTGTTAGACGTGTGAGTACTGAGTAGGCAAAAAGTGATTAGGTTGTGGGTATGTGAGGGTGTACTGGATAATAATGAAGGCGAATGGGTAGGGGTGATAAGTGATTTGTGGGATAGATAGTGGATTGTGGGATGATAGGAAAGCGGGCCTTTATGCGTTTTATCCGGGAGATGTGTGAAAAAGTAGTGTTGAATAATCGGGCTGTGTGTAGTGGAGAACGAATGACGGTTGAGTGAGTGGGTGGTTTGGTTTAGCGGGTGATCTGAAAGTGGGTGGGTCAAAGAGTGCGCTGTCGGTGGATTGGCAAGTGAACGTACGGACGCGGGTGGCCGTTCCGACAGCTGAGTACACAAGTGAACTATAGGTTACGTTCTCTGCTGTTGTTGCCCGATACGCCGCCGCCACCTTTGCCTGTGATTAAGTACGAAGTGAGCCGACTTTCAGCACCGTTTCACGAAACCCATTCTTCACGCAGACCAAGAGAGACCTTTCCCCGTTTCCTTCACTCTGCTCGTATCTCTTGGCAAGCGAGAGTACAATCATGGTTTTCGTTCCGTGTTTTCTTTTATTTCATTGAAAGCAGTCTTAATGCCAGTTACATTTAAACTAAGGTTCGTGTTCCAAATTCAATTAATTTCCAGTGTTCAAGTCTGTCTCAGGTATAACAGAAGTTAAAAACATCTCTGGTAAATTAGTAATGTTAAAATTTTCAAATACCCTTCCAGAAATAATGATGTAGTTGTACTCTGATAACACAACAGAATGAACATTTGAACGCATCAATTATTTACAAGACTGATTTTCCAAAGAATGTCTCTGATTTTGTCTTAGAGATTAAATTCGTAATTCCTATACTTACTTCGTATTGATGCCTTTGTCGTATAGCGATCTTTGCATATTTAAACGTCATGATAAATTAAGGAAGAGGAGAAAAATAACCATTTTGACAATCCACCAAAATGGTTCTAAATTACTGAGTTTCAAATGATCATTATTTTGTTATTTCATCTCCTTACGTAATAACCTGGGATTTCTTGGATACAATTTTTAAACCAGCAGAACACAAGAGCGTTGTGTTTGAACTAAATCCATCCCCCGGACGCCACAGCTCTTCACGAGAACGACGCGAGAGCGGAACGAATCCCTTCACACGAAAGTGCGAAGAGCGAAAGCACAGTTCGAACCGATGAAGACGCAACACAATTCGACGGCCGCGATACCAAAACGAAAAAAACCAAAACGCAAACCAATAAAAAACAAAAACGAAAGAACAACAACAACAAAACGAGAGCGAATGGGAAACGACAGAGAAGGCCAGCGCGCGAGCGATCGGACGCGATGAGACCCCCGGAGAAAACAAAGGAGCGGCGTCTCGCGCCGAAGCAGACGTCAAGTCACGCTCGTAATATCTCGCGGGGGGGGGTGAGGGGCGGGTGGCGCAGGGCGGGGCGGGGCGGGGCGGAACGCGAGCGGCGGGGGGCGCCTAACAGCGCGCTACCGTGCATGGTCGCGCTTTGTGCGCGCGTCGCCACGGCGGAGCGACCGGACCGAGATTGACCGAGATTAAATTACAATCCTATTATTTTAATTAACGGACGTCCCGGCGGGGCCGAATCACGCCCGCGCCCGCGGTGCAGCGCGCAGTTCGCGTTCGCGGCGGCCGCACAAAAGGAAACATAACGCGAATCGGAGACGCGCCGAAGAAGGCGGCGAGCCAGGCGGACCGGGAAAAAAAAAAGCGTCTGGGTTTTTATTCTCTCCGTCACGAGTAAAAAGGAAAGAGCATATTCTTAAGGTAATTAGTTCCACCAGTAAATTCACCGCAGCAGCCGAGAAGGAACGTCTCATTCGAAATGAAGTTCCCTTCCACTTACAAAGCGATAATTTCATTCCCAGCTGGGTACGTTTATTAGAGTCTCAGCTGTGAATGGGGCCACCATTATTTGCTGTACGTTTCGGGACGTAATTCGGTTGGAAATCTGTCGGAATGCTTCGGTTTTGTTCAGATATCGTTGTATTGTTGCTGCCTCCGGCGACAATCGCGGAGCCCTCGGGAGAACTTCCGTTTCGGTGGGGGAAGGGAAGTGGCCTTGTGGATGCCCTCCTGTCGCCCCCACTGCTCTAACGCCCCTACTGCCCTCACAGGTCCACCTCTGCCTCTCTCTCTCCTCTCCGCTATTGACACCACCACAGACGTCTCCAACGCCGCCTCCTCAGCCTCTGCCAATGCCTCCGTCACCACTTCCACCACCGCCACCCCCACCCTCACCGTCACCGCCACTTCCTCCGCCCACGCTTTTCTCCCCGTCACGACTCGACGTCTTCGGCATTGCCGTCTCCTCTACTCCGCCTCCGACTCCGTCATTGCCTCCCCCTTTCCCTCTGCCGCCCCCCCCGCCTCCGCCCCCCATCGCCTTCCCCTCCACCTATCCTTACGCTACCTCCACCGCCATTTTATCTGCCTCTACTTCCATCACAGTCTCCGCCTATTGTATACGCCACCCCCATTGCCTTGGCCCCCGCCCCCGCCCCCGCCTTTCCCTCCGCTAACGCCATCGCCTCCCCCTTTTCCTCCAACATTGACTTCCGTTTTCCTATGCTATCGCCTCCGTCTTCTCCTGCCCCTCCGCTTTCACCTTCCACTTCACCTCCGCCTCCGCCTCCACCTCCGCCACCGCCAACCGTCTCCGCCACCGCCACCGCCACCCGCCACCGCCACCGCCACCGCCACCGCCACCGCCACCGCCACCGCCACCGCCACCGCCACCGCCACCGCCACCGCCACCGCCACCGCCACCGCCACCGCCACCGCCACCGCCACCGCCACCGCCACCGCCACCGCCACCGCCACCGCCACCGCCACCGCCACCGCCACCGCCACCGCCACCGCCACAGCCACAGCCATAGCCACCATTGCCACGACCTGCGCCATCACCATCGCCTCCTTTCTCTCTGCCATCGCTTCCGCTTCCACCATCGCCTCTGCCTCCGCCAACTCAACCGCCACCGCCACTGCCCCAACTGAGCTATCACCATCACCTCTCTCCTTCCCTCCGCCAGCGCCTCTGCCTCCGCTACCGCCATTGTCTCCGCCTCCGCCATCGCCACCACCTCCTCCTCCACCTCCGCCCCCGCCCCCTGCCCCTGCCCCCGCCACCGCCCCCGTGGGAACGCCGCCCGCGCGCCCGGCAGGTAGATTGCTTTATTATCGGCGATCATAATGGGCCGAGCGCGCGGCGCGGCCACCCCCGCCCGCCACCCCGCGCCCCCTCCTCTCCCCTCCCCGCCCCCTTCCCCGACCGTGGGAGGACATGTGACGGACGCGCCGCGAGCGGGATTTGCGCTGGATGGGTGCGCGGGCGCGGCTTTACGCCTGGCTGCGTCGCCGGGGATGCGGCCGACGGTTTTTGCGCAGTCCGCTCCGATGGTTTTGCTTAGTTTGCGATACTGGACGTACTGATTAGTCAAATAGTATGTCTTCTGTTGGCAGCTAGTGGCATCTGCTTACATTGGAGATCGTTTTGTGAAGGGAGAACCTTGGATTCAAATGCGTGTAGGTGCATTACTATAGATTTATTTAAACTTTGGCACAGTTTAGTGGTTGAAGGGAATATATGAGAATATATGTTTTGTAAAGATCCATTATTTGTTGAACATTAGTGATGAAAATATGTGTCAACTGTATTTATATTACATTTTAACTACATGATGCCGTCGTATTAATTTCACGCTCTTTTAGTTTGTAATTAAAAAAGAAATTTAGTTCTTGTGTTGAGGTGGTGAAATAAAATCACAGGGTTAATAATATTGTTTCTTTTATTATCTAAAGTATATGTGATAATTCAGATAATTGCTAACATTTACATTGAGTATAAAATAGTTAAATAAGAACAATATATTGTTTTTGGTGCACATAGCTCACACAGGTTTGTGATTACCATTAAATATCAGTAATATTTTTGTCACCATTTCAGTACCTTAACTTCAAAAGCTAGTAATGTTAATAAGTATTGATTACTAATGAGCTTGGTGTACTGTTATGCTTATTGGATAAACTATGTTATGTACTGCAATGGGGAGCAATGTGGTATAAATATAGTTGAAGAGTAATATACTTGTATAACACTGAAAACTATTCGCAACTGCAGTGATATTAATGTGTAAAAAATGACGTTATGAATACAAAACTGACTTACTAAAATGATCCGTAGTTTGTTTTTATAAGCATATTATTTAGTGTCAATGACACAGTGATGTTCTGAAGACGGAATTGGCATTTCATTAATCAGATATTTCAGATTTTAATTTCTGAATGTGATCATTGCATCCGAGACATGTACGGACCATACTTTTCCTGACAGTACTAAAATAATCCCATTGCTAGGGAGTGAAACGACACTGTAGTCATAAAGTCTTGTTTGTGCTAAGCCCACTGGGTTTATTTCATCGAATTAGAGAACACAATCGGGAATACACATTTGTTTCTATATGCAGACATGAATTTTCGGCTAATAATATACTTTACTAAGTGGATAGAGATTTCACAGGTGCCATAGCCATAGAAATAAAATATTTTCAATATTACTTATACGTTGGGACGCATTTTTCATTTCAGAGAGGGGGTCTCCAATGGATTCATCAAATTTAGTAGAACAGAAATGAACCGGGAGCTTTACTAGCTTAGCAGAAAAGCCTCTGTGTTTAATCGAGAAATTATTCATTGATTTTATGTAAGAGAATGAATATTTGTTTCCCAATTGATGTAATTAGTAAGTTATGAAGGGCAATTTTCTGTGGAGAATTCTTTAATTCATTGTTCTCACGTTATGGCACATTTCTCCTTTCATGAGCTTTCCGACAGTTATTCTTCAGGCCATTAAATCTACCATAATTAAGACATAAAATAGGAATGTAATGCTTGAAAACCTTGGTGCTTTTTCCAGTTTTTTATGAAAAATGGCAACACATTTATATAAAAAATTTTAATGCAGAGAATATTAGCAATGATTTCTTTAATTTAAGTTTTCAGAGAATTCCTTTTCCATAATAACACGAAAGTATTGAGAACCATTGCTACCTTCTAAAGAAACAAATGAAATCGTGACTCAGCGACACTCTCAGCATTAGGGAGCGATTCAATTTTTAAAGCTTTGTCATAATTCGTTGCACATAAAAATGCAATAACTAATAAGGTCGGTACCAGCATGAAATACAAATGGATACACTTCATAAAAAAATTGAGTCTAAAACTACGTCTGATATTTGGAAAGACTGTTTCTTTCCTCTTGGTCATTTAGTCAAAATATGCTTCCCGCAGTTCCGTATTAGAAACGAATTTGCTGGGGAGTATTACCGCGTCACCTCCATTGCCCCGCGCACCTGATTCGCTCGCGTTAACGGCGCACGATCGGGAATCGAACTCGTGCCTCCGCCCGCCGATAATGACTTCATATCCCGACCGTGTTGGCCCGTAATTGTTTCCGGGGCGCCTTATTTAGCTATTCCATTCGCCCGTCGGACGCCCCGCGTCCTCAGACGAGGCGAGACACGGGCGCGCTGTCTCCCACCTGCGGGCGATCCACGGCCCCGCCGCCACTCCCCCTCTGTCCCCCCCTCGCCTCCCGCACCTCTCTACCAAGCCCGCTCTTCCAGCCTCGGTCTAGCCGTCCCGCTTTGTCAGTCCCGCTCTACCCGGCGCGCTACCAGTCTCGTTCTTCCCATCGTCTCTGGCACATGTTTCGCCTCACTCACCTCTCTACCAGGACCGCTCTTCCAGCCCCGGTCTACCTGTCCGTCTTTATCAGTCCCGCTCTATCCGGCGCGCTCTACCACTCCCGTTCTTCCCAAAGTCATGTCTAGCACCTGTTTCGTGTCACTTGCCTCCTTCACATGGCCCGCTCTTCCCGGCCCGCTCTAACCGGCCCGTTCTATCCTCCCCGCTCTACCCGACCTGCTCTAACCAGCTCTCTTCCACTCTACCCTACTCGCTCTACCGGACCCGCTCTGCCTGACTCGCTCCCTCCCAGAGTCGCCGTTCCTGTCCCGCGTCTCAACCCGTCCAACATCATCCTTCGGCTTCACCTCTCACATCGCCTTGTTCGCCTGGTCCCGGCCCGTTTATTTTGTCCCTCTCAGCACTTCCCTGCTCTCTACCACGTTTCCTCGCAATCCTCCGTCTGGATCAGCCTTGTTCTTTTCATCTCTGCTCCGCTCTGTACAGCAATTTCCAATTCTACTCAATCCTTTCACGCCCTAGCCCCGCCGGTCTTAGCTAAACTCTATTCTGCCTATCGTGCTTCGCCTCATTCTGTCCCATCACCCTTTCCCGACTCACCCTGTTCCTTTTCCTCCGGACTCGCCTTGCGTTGTCCCTCCTCGCCTTGTCCCTCTTCACCTTGTCCCTCTTCACCTTGTCCCTCTTCACCTTGTCCCTCTTCACCTTGTCCCTCTTCACCTTGTCCCTCTTCACCTTGTCCCTCTTCACCTTGTCCCTCTTCACCTTGTCCCTCTTCACTTTGTCCCTCTTCATCTTGTCCCTCTTCCCACTTCTTACTGTCCCTTCTCGCCCCATCCCGCCTCATCCTGTTTCGACACTCCCTCTCCCACCCTGCGCTTCTCCGCCCTCTCCCGCCAACCCCACCCTTCCCACCCTTCCCCACCCCACCCTGTCCCGTCCGTCCCGCCCAACCTTTTCCCCGCCGCCCTCAACCCAGTTCCCCGCCCCGCCTGGCCCGGCCCCGCCGCGAGCGAGCCCCGTTCACGTAACGACTATAACTCGCGGCACCCGGGGCTATAAAGAGCGCCCGCGCCCAAGATACGGCATGTGGCCGCGCGCGCAGTAATTCCGTTTGTTTAGACGCGGCCCCCCTCGCGCCGCCGCCGCTTCGGCGCTCGCGGCCGCTCCCCTAAAGGTCACTAATTGAAATATTTCACGATTGCGTGTGCAGATGACTGTGATTTGCCGGGAAACGGTCGGTAATAAGCGCCCGGGCGTGAGACTCGTATCTCGGGCGACCGGAGATGTTTATGTCTCGGGCTCGGACGCTCCGTTCCCACAGACACACGCGCCGCCGCCGCCGCGTCGGTCAGCCGGGGGGTCGCCGCGTCAAACTCTGGTGCATGACGCACGGTGGCCGCCCATGCGTTCCGTCCTAAAAGGCACATGACCACCGCTTTGATTGATTGATTAGGGATTCCGGGTGCAACAACTGGTAAGGTCGTTAGTCCTGGAAGTGTGGTGCATGTTTTATCGCGGGAGGTCGAGGTGAACTTACCCCCGTAAATGATGAGATTCGTCTTCAACTTACTGATTGGTTTGCGGGTTTTCCCCTACCAGGTATCTAACAACCAGCAGCGCAGCACCCCAGGCGGGACAACCTCTGAACTCCCGCTGGTCTCCCGGCATGTGTGGTAGTGTAGTTTGTGTGTGTGTAAGTAAGAAGTGAGGATAGGAGAAGGAATAGGAAGGAAAGATCGTTCGTGGTTCGTTACTGGGTACTGCTGCAGCATTCGCCTGGGGTTGATTGGAAATCACACGGAAAACTACTGATCAGAGGAGCCATCCTTTTGAATTCTCCTCCAGACAGCGGCTGTTTACGAGGGATCTAGCTAATGTCCGAAATCCGCTACAGTCGGGACTAACTTCTGCTCAGAGGACACTCCTGCTCAGAGGGCACTCCTGCTCAGAGGCGCCGCGGTGACATCAATAATGCTCTGAGCCATCTAAGCACCACCACATATAGAGGAGAACTGTGAATTTTCGGTAGATGTTGGTAGCCAAAAAATTCGGCTAACAAATGCAAATTGCAAGTCTCAACCCTCGCAGCGTTTCTAATAATTTCTTGGGTTTTTAGTTTTCTCAATTCTGTTAGTAATTTCTCGGGATGTATGTATATGCGAGTATATTCTATGTAATTACGACGTGCGTTTCTTTTATTATCCGTAATGTAGGTGTCCTTTCATTTATTTTCGTTACGCTTCTAGTACTCTGTATATTAAAATAATTATTGTAATTTGTAAATACATTTTCTATACAGTCAGCGATGGGTCATGTGTTTGGACGTAAATTGTCCAAAGCTTGGAGGTAAGAATTTGAAGGAATTAGGATTTATTTGTTTAGTACTCGAGAAAGGGATTATCAAGAATTCGACTTACAATTCCACGTTTCCTACAAATTATTTAGTTTCTAGTTATCCCAAAATTTCTTCCCGATTCCTTCAACGTTTTTTCTAACGTTTCTGGACATTCCGGCCGTAAATTCGTTAAGTTTCATTATATTTCCCCTATTCTCGTTTTAATACTTTCAAAAATATCTTAAACAACCACTGAGTGTTTGATCGTAAACGACCCGAGGCCATCAATTCAAGTCAAGGACTATCGGGCATTCGAGTCTGGTTATTTAGTTCTACAGAAAGAGGTTTCCAAGTACGCGATACATGATTCACGTTGTTTCCTGACATTTCTATCGTTTTTAGTTATCCCAAAATTAAATTACTGACTCCACAGAAGCTCTGTATGAATTCTATATGCTCATCAGTTCAGTTTCATTAAGTTCCTAATGGGCACGGTTTCATATGTTCACAAATACATTTTGTAAATACGCGTCTGAATAACCTGGTATGTGGCTCATGTGTTTGGAGTGAATGGCAAGAGACGTCTTCTCCAGAAGGAAACTGTAAATATTCAGATCTAATTGTTTATTTCCGGGAAAGAAGTTTCCATGTATTTTTCGTCGGATTCTCAAAACGTTTTCAGTAAATTCCATCCGTAATTGATTACGCGACGATATCCGACCAATCCCTCAAGAATGACGTTTGTTTCGGCGCCCACATAATTTCTTCAGTTACATAAAGGCTCTCACATATACAATCTGTTTTTTGACATATGCTTGCGTATTTGGTGATTTATTGGCGAGAGTCTTTAATAGTTGTGTAAAGAGCTAATCAGATTTGCTTGTTGGATTAAAGCATGTGAGATTTCAATTGCTCTGTACACGACCCACTGTGGATCTAATAATTCCCGTTATTTCCCTAGTATCTGGACTATTTCTCAAAAACCATTGGCACATTGAAGATACCCGGATTATCAGTGCAGATGAATAATACTTCTCACACGTTTGTTTTCATATGCTATCTACTATTTTGTACGATACATTTTTAACCATTCGCTGAGTCAGATGTTCCGGTATGTAGTTGGCTCTCCACCACTGGTCGTTAGTCGAGTAATACAATTTTCTGGTTGCCTCTCGAAGATTGCCACAAGGTTATGTGAACAACACCTGAAGGCTACACGTTTATTATGTTTTAACTCTCGGTTTGTTTTATAATGTTTGCGTCTTTTCAGTGTTAGTATTCTCTTGTTCATTAATATACTTCTGTAAGCAGCATGTTGAATTAGCGAATCATATTCCTCTTCATACTTGTCTAACTTCTAATACGACAAAAGTATTATGAAGAAACTACTTTCGTAAATTACGTTGCCACACTTTAGATATTGAGGCCACGAGGTTGAAGGGAATTTTTAAGTCTTGATGATTCGACTTTTCTAAATTCTTCTAGACGATAAACATAAAAAACCTTGAAGATTATTTGGTTCGCTGAAGTCTTTTGGCAAAATGTCGTATAAAAGAGCATCATTCACAAGTTTTAATATTTATCATGGACTAAATATTATGTTTTTTAATGTACAAATCAATGTAATTACTATATTTGTTTCATTCTACAAAAGACTTTTCGCTCTGAACAAATAGTTTGTGGAAATCATTTAAAGATATTGTGTCCACATAAAGTAAATTTATAAGTTAAATGTATTGAAAACGGCAGGCAAATAGGGATTAAAAATCGTGTTCCTCCAACCTCACGATAAAGGAGAAATATATTATTAGACATTTTTAATGACTTTTCCGCATTACACTACCTTCTTTTCAGGCCACAGTGTTAACATTCTTATAGGAGTGATCCAAACATGGATTTCAGCACCAAATTTACACGCTTGCCTACAATTATTGAAAACCTGAGCTTTAATAAATGCGATGTTATGTTTGTGAATATGTTTGTATTGGAAGCAAAATAATCATTTTGTAAAATTATGATTTATTTATTATATTATTATATTTTATTTATTATATTATTATATATTATTTATTATTATATATTATTTTATTATATATTTAAAATATTATTAGAAAAATAACTAACACTACCTTTTTAGTATTTTAAATTCGAAATGCGTGAACAAATCATGAATATTTAATGCCATGGAAGTCAATAATTAACTTTTTACTTGTTTCTCGTTTTGTTAATAGTCCTAAAAGATAAATTCTTAATTTACGATGATCCTCTTATTTGTTGAGCAATTAAAGTTCAAGCAACAATGAATTGACAATGACATTCAGTACTTCAAATGAACGAAATCACTCCGAAAAACTAGAAAAGAGTGGGGATGTTTTCTTGTGCTTTTCACCTTTATTTGAAGGAGAAGGAAGTATTTGAAAGCAAAAAAAAGAAGTAAATCGCAAAACATGTTGTACCCGTGTAAGACAAACTACATCTCAACTCTAATAACTACTGTATCACGACGTCTGGATTGCCCAGATCCGACTTGGTTGACGTGGCTTGAGTTGTAAAACGGGTCCGGGGTCCGTTGTCTCGGATCTTGAGTAGCATGTCACAACAGACAACTCTTTCGCCTCCTATTAGAGTTCTAATGTTTTGCTCTTCCAGCAACCATTCGGCAATTGCAGGCGTATATACCGCTGTGTACCACTTTTTACTTACTGAAGATTTTATACCTCTCTCTTGCAGCCTGTGTGAACCGCTACCTGAGTGACACGATCTACAGTGATCCACAACGGGTAAGCACCTAGGGCGACTTCGCCATTAAAATATCATAGATTCCGAATTTAGTGTCTAAGTTGTCATTCTTAAGTTAGCTATGAAGTATTGTCACACCAGAGAAAAATAAAAAAAAATGTTCCTATCTTGGGAAGTGAATTTCAAACTTATTGTTAATTTTTAACATTGTTGCAATTGGGTTTTATATGATTCCATTTCGGTAATAGAAAGAAAATGCATCAAAAGTTTAGACCACACGTTTCTACAAAGTTCACTCCAAAAGTAATGCAGATGAATTTTTTCAGAATTCATTTTATTTTATAAGTCATTGCTCTTCACAGATTTCCTAGAATCATTCTTCGCGCTTGAAATCAAATTTAATTCAACCTGTTTGCGCAACTGTTGCTCTCGTAGCACTCGTTTAAGACGGCTGCTGCATTAGACGTTCTTCAGAAGCAACGTGTATTTATAGAATTCCTGTGCTGTGAGAATGAGACAGTAACAAACATTCATAAGAGGTTAAAAATGTTGATGGAGATGATGCTGTTGATCGCAGTGGGCGGGCTGCTAGTGAGTTAGCTGCTAGTGAGTTAGCTGCTAGTGAGTTGGCTGCTTGTGAGTTGGCTGCTTGTGAGTTGGCTGCTAGTGAGTTGGCTGCTAGTGAGTTGGCTGCTAGTGAGTTGGCTGCTAGTGAGTTAGCTGCTAGTGAGTTAGCTGCTAGTGAGTTAGCTGCTAGTGAGTTAGCTGCTAGTGAGTTAGCTGCTAGTGAGTTAGCTGCTAGTGAGTTAGCTGCTAGTGAGTTAGCTGCTAGTGAGTTAGCTGCTAGTGAGTTAGCTGCTAGTGAGTTAGCTGCTAGTGAGTTAGCTGCTAGTGAGTTAGCTGCTAGTGAGTTAGCTGCTAGTGAGTTAGCTGCTAGTGAGTTAGCTGCTAGTGAGTTAGCTGCTAGTGAGTTAGCTGCTAGTGAGTTAGCTCCTAGTGAGTTAGCTCCTAGTGAGTTAGCTCCTAGTGAGTTAGCTCCTAGTGAGTTAGCTCCTAGTGAGTTAGCTCCTAGTGAGTTAGCTCCTAGTGAGTTAGCTCCTAGTGAGTTAGCTCCTAGTGAGTTAGCTCCTAGTGAGTTAGCTCCTAGTGAGTTAGCTCCTAGTGAGTTAGGGCAAGCGAATACTCAGATCTCCCCCGCAGTGGCAGACCGCGCTCTTCACATTCTCCTGGCACAATCACAACCTCATTTTGACTGACAAATGTGTAACCGTTAAAAAATTGTCAATGAATGTGGTTATGGGAAAAGCGAGTGTGTACGGAGTATTGAAAAAACTGCAGTTGAAAAACGTTTGTGTTAGGTGGGGTCCAGGAGATGACGACTCCACTGTGAGGGCTACTAAACAGTCACTCAATCACACATGCTGGCCCAGATTTCTACCATGCGGGTATACATGCCCTTGTTCCAAGTTGGCATAAGGCAGTACAAAGAGATGGGGACAAAGTGGAGAGGTGATATCGTCGCCCTCCCCCAGCAAGGAGGAGCTATTAGTCATTACTCATCAGTATCACTACAGCCTTCGTTGTCCGTTTCGTCATAGTCGTCTTCAGAGGAACTGTCACATAAAGAAACATTTTTTTCCAATTCTTCGTCTATGATCATGTCTGTTTTTTCGGTTTTCTTCACGTGTTCACAACACTTCTTCCGTAGATGTGGGCAATATTCAGAAAATAATGTATGATATACATTTTCTTTAACTCTCAGTGGGATACTAACTGATGTTTTGCTTAGCAACACGATTCTTAATATAACCCCAAACTAATTCGATGAAATTGAGATCGAGATGATAAGAAGGGAGCTTGATGTTGAGGCCACCTGCGTACTGCACCTGATGTTGAGGTTACCTGCGAACTGTTGTCTTAGAAACAAATAAGCACAAAATTGTGCCTGTGAACATCAATTAAAATTATGCCTACGATACGCACCACTACACTGCTCAGGACTCAAAGTAGTAACGGATACGATTGAGGACCATGAGCGATGCTTTCTATACATGTTTCTTTTACTGCATATTAAAATATAAAGAGTCAGCGTGATTGAAGAGTGTGATTGGTTAACTGAACTTGTTTTGATTTGGATACCTGACACTTTTACTGCGCGTTGGGTCATGTACAACAGCCTGCCTCTTTCTTCACACCCTCTTCCCCCACCCCCGGCCTAGCAGGTAGCGGTGATAGTGGGAGTCACCCCTCCTCGCGCATGTGCATTCGAAGGGAGATTACTGACTTGTTCTGATGGAAACTACGACTTTGTCTCCTCTAAACAATATCCCGTTGTCACTGTAGAATTTTGTTTCCGTATTTCCGTTTTCTTGAAGATCTTTCTGTTCACATGCCAGAATCTTTCGTGTCTCGTTCTGGATGGAGTCGAATGTAATGACCTGCCTACAAATTCGAATAACTGTTTCCTCTCAGAGAAGATGCACTTTTCATTTCAAGATTCCGTCGATATGTCGCATTATTTAGATATCTAAGAAGTAATTCAAAACGACAATTTCGAATTCTGAGGAAAGAATCTCGATAAAGGTTGATTGTCAGCCACCAGCGTGAATTTCCTACCAAATGTATGGGTAAAAATGATCAACTCCGATTTCTATTGATAAAGCTTCTCGATCGAACTGTGAATAATTATTTTCACCTTCTTTCAGTACTCGAGGTAGCAAACGCGGATCGGGTGTTCTTGGTCGTCGATGTTATGTGCCAGAATAGCATCAATATCAGTGAGACCTAGCACCATATGCAACTTGGACTTATAGTTTTGAATTAAAGAACATTACTACTCTATCACGATTTCCTCTTTCAGTCGAAGAAATGCAATCTAGCAGTCACCCTTCCTTTTAAAAGAAATTATTTCTTTAGCAAACAACGTAGTGACCCAGTAATTGATGATACATTTGGAATGAACCGAGCGTAATAGGCCACTAGTCCCAAAATGTCTTCGCTTCTCCAATTGTCTTCGATCTTCTCATTTCAGTGATAGGTCTAGCCTTCTGCGGTGATTTCGAAATTCTGTTGTATTCGACAATATGTCCCATAAATTCGATTTTTTCTTTGAAAAATACACACTTACGAGAATTGATATGTAAATAGTCTCCCCCTCCTAAGCTGATTTAAACAGGCAATAATATTCGTTTTGCATTCTTTTTTGTCTCTCCATGGACTATGATGTCATCAAAGTACTTCTGTTTGTGGCGTAAGTCGTAGAATTTGGTCGCTAATTCTCTTTAAATCAGCAAGCCCTGTTTTGATACCGAAATATAGTCGATTCATTCGGTATGTTCCTCAATGAGAAGAAATAGTTTGTATTTCACTTGTTTGTATATCATATAAATAAGTCCAAATGGCCGAAAAAACTAACCGGGCCGACTGCTGAGTATTTCATCGATTTTTCGGATCAGATAATGTGTATCTGAGTGAGTCGCTCATTTATCCCGACAAACAGTTGAACCTCTTCGTCAGACACTACTATACAAATTGCATAAAACTGAGACTAACGTATGAATATTTAATAAACATCCTTGCTAACTTCGAGCGATTCAACTGGCGCTGGTTGTAATAGACTATAAATTTATAATATATTGCGTACATAGTGAAAGTGATTTTATTACTCGTGTCATTAATAACTACTGTACTTTGAGAGCAATGAAAACCACTTATATAAATGCATTGTCAGGAGGCTGCGATATTTAAATGGAATTGTCGATGAAGGCCTTTGTCCCAATTTCAGAAAGGACTTTGGCAAATTGGCATTTTTTCGTTCAGTTTCAATGAAGATGCACGGCTGAATTCAGTTTAATAAAACAAGATATGCATAAGTTAAAAGTAGATTTATTAAAACAAAGCAGTCTGTCATTTTCCCTCTCACCGCTCATGGATGTTGTTACGTATTGCACACGGCGGTGAGTGCAATATACCCTATATAGAATTCGTAATTAACGTAATGAGTAGACGGTAGTCATCAACATACCTTGACCAAGAGTCTACAATTGTATAGCAATCTCGACTAAATCGATATCTAACTTGCAGGAATTCCAAAACTTACTTGTTTCCGAAATGTTCAAGTATCTGTGTTTGAAATTCAAATTCAACCAAAAAGAAGAAAAACGTCTGCTGATCTGTAAATGGAATGATAATGGGTTAATTAATAACGTAAACAAAATAGACACACAAGCGTATAATCCTATCGTCCCTGTTACGATGCATAGATTCGATGACGTCTTATTCGTTCAGTATTTATGGTCAACACCATTGCAACGTAGAGGATAAAGAAACCCCGTCTCCATAAAATTCGCAAACGAAAGATGACGGTCTTCTGCAACTTATATAAACCCTCGTACGTATGCACCTGCTTGAGAAAGATTTATTCTCATTCCTGCGTCAGACAGATTTAGGATGAAAAATAAAGAAATTCACAGATTATGGCATACAGATCATACAGGCATTAAGCAGGCATACATGCAACCAGCAGCACACGTGATGCTGCAACACACTAAACCGTCCTGTACATCTTGGATACCGAGCGAAGTGACTCAGGGTGTAGAGTGCTGACTTCGCGTTCGGGAGGCCCAGATTCAATCCCTGTGCCGACCATCCTGGCCGGGGATTTTGTGGTTTCCTTCTGTTATCTAGGCGAATGCTGGGATGGTTCTACTGAAAGGCCACCACCGCGGAACAGGCGTCGATAGCCGAATTCGTTAACTAAGTGATGTCACGAAAGTTAAGTGAATTCAAGACATCGCGGGTTAATGTTTGGGTGTCCGATAAGGAATCCTAGGATCTAACGGTGCAGAGACCATTTGCCCTTTGCGGGACATATAGCAATACACATATGACAAGGAAATGATGCGTTTTGATCCTTAAAACCGAGTTTTCGTGTCCTAAATTTGCAAAGTGCAGAATGTTTGCGCTGAGCCACCTAGTAGTAATTAAAATGGAAGATTCTAAAAATATTCGTCATCAATTGTTTGGAAAAAGCTAGGAATACAATGAAGAATTTACTACCTAGCAAAAAAATACAGGTATATATGAGGGATAAAACAATCTTCATAAATATTAGAGAATGCAAAAGCAAGTCGTTTCTAATTTACAATATGTTTTACAGCATTCTTTTCGAAGAGCATAAATGCATTGTTTACTTTTTCAACTTAAAAGTAAAAGAAGACGTTTAACGTATTTAATTAAAATCAAAATGAAATTATACTAACAAATTCCACATCTTTTCCAGATACCACCTGAATCGTTCCTTGATAGATGCACCTAATGAGAAATACCTGCTTAACAAGGTGTGGATAGTAAATCGAAGTTTGATCGATAGCATTGATGTTAAATGTAGCTTGGGTAACGTTCTCATTGTTACATTATATTATTCTTTTAAGATAAATATTTCTAAATTGTAATAATGTATTATAATAAAATAGTGTATTGCAATAAAACAGTTCATTATAATAAAATAGTGAATTACAATAAAACAGAGTGTTTTGTGTATGAAAGTTATAATTTATGTTTTACGTATGTGCGTATGTTTTTTTAATTTCAAGATTATTCATTTGTTCACTTAGTGTTGCACAATTGCTGATGAGTTCTAGTTAGTAATTGTGTAGTGTCAATATTACACGTGAAATTAATATTGGAATATTCTCATATTCGACGATTTTTCATACAATTAATTTAGAATATGAAAAAGAAACACTTTGTCTCTTAACCTTAAATCTTACTCGGAGTGTTTGGCCAACCCACAATATTTTCATTCGTGTACATCTCTTGTTATGGTGTGTTAAAAGAAACTGTGAAATTTAAAGGTATTTGTGGCCAGAGCTGTTAGGGTGGCTTACCATCCCTGGTTAGTGTTATTGTAATAGTTTTGATTGATGACGCTTTCTGTTTTTTGGTGTTTAGGTAAGCTCTTTCCATGAGAAATATAAAAATGATTGGCTTCTTTTAGAGGCTGACGATGCTCGTGAAGATTTCGATGCGAAGGAATGATCACAAGCAGACAGAAAGACGGACGGACAGCCAACGGATGGACGCAACGACAGATGTTTTGCCGTCAATCACTTTTTAGGAATAGAGGACCCACAAAATATGGATTCTGACTACAAACGTGTTAGAGGAAATAATTTACTACATATAGGAGCAATATTTATCCAATATTTTGTTGCTGAGATCCGGCAATAAGAGCTTTCCTGTCGAAAAATCCCGGTTTTCCGGCACACGATTACAGTACTTTCTCTTCTTAAAATGTAAGATCGAGAGAGTAAACAGGATATATTCTCAGTTGAACAAACCCAAGAAAAGAAACATGCCAAAGGCACCGCTATTATGACCAAGAAAAAAAGACAGGACGACAAAAATTATATTTAGTGTTTCTCAAAGACACATTTTGGCGAAACGTCATAATAAATTACTTTACTTGTTTGTCGGATGTAAAAGAAATATGAAACTATGTTCGAAATGTCTCAAAGGTATCTAAATAAATGTGTGTAATATAAAAAATATTCCCATTTTCTCCCGCTCCCAACACATAAAAAGAAATGGGATGGCTCATCACCCCAGGGTAGGGTTAGCGTACAGTTTCAGATGGACGGGATTAAGGGTCAATGGAACGATAACTTTGACGTGTTGTGACCCACTGTGCGACTTGAATGTGTGTTCCGGTCGCGACCCGTCAATGCCGGAGTTCAACTCCGAGCGACCGCAAAGTGCGCGCGATGGCATCGTCCCGGCGGCGGACGAGGTCGTGGCCGGCGCTGCTAGAGCCAATTGGACGGCGCAGCGCGATGTGGCGCAATGCGGCGCGATGTGGCGCGATGCGGCGCGATGTGGCGCGATGCGGCGCGATGTGGCGCGATGCGATGCGGCGCGATGCGATGCGGCGCGATGCGATGCGGCGCGATGCGATGCGGCGCGATGCGATGCGGCGCGATGCGATGCGGCGCGATGCGATGCGGCGCGATGCGATGCGGCGCGATGCCATGCGGCGCGATACGGCGCGATGCGGCGCGATGCGATGCGGCGCGATGCGGCGCGATGCGGCGCGATGCGGCGCGATGCGGCGCGATGCGATGCGGCGCGATGCGGCGCGATGCGGCGCGATGCGGCGCGATGCGGCGGTGTCATATCCGGGTTTCATCTCCGCGATTCACCTCCCTGGGGCGACCGCATGTGTGGGAGAATGGCCATGTGGGCGTCACGGAAGATCCCCTCCTTTGGCATAAGAGTCCGTTAACTTAAACATACCGCTCTTCGTTTTGTTTCAGGTTAGCTATTATTCGGTTAGGATTCATCTTGAATTTGGATAATTCGACCTTAAATTAAATAATTTAAGGGTTATGTACCATCATGGGCAGAGGGAATTTTTATTCATTTGAGGTCGCTTTAAAAACATCTGTGGTCATTAGCGACCACTATTGATTTATACTAGAGATACATTTTCTAAAAAATTTAGAGTAAACATAAGTAATAACGATAAACTAAAATATGAAGTACAATACATTTTGCAATTATTCAGATCATATTATCTAAACCAGCCAAATTAAGATAAGTTAAAATTGTTTTTAAAACCTTCTATTGAATTCAACATTTCATAAATTTTGTTCTTGATGCCAAGAGAGATTCATAGGCAGCGGGAATGTTTAAACAAACATTGAAATGTGATGAATAAAAAATTGTAACTTTCTTGAATTTGTATTTATTTATAATAATTTCTGGTAGTTCAAAAACGCACAGTTAGTTCAAATAAAACGAATAAAAGGAAATCAATTGTTTAATCTTAGAATATATTTTCGTTTTATTGATCTTTTGGTGGTATGTGATTGTCAACGAAATAAATTGTAATAAGTCAATATTTGCTTCAAATGGCAAGTTAAATGTGCATGGGGAACAAGGTAAAGGAAATGCATATTGACTATGATTGAGTTCTCTTAAATAAGATTAGTTTTTATTATTAAAAGAGCTCGATAATTGCAGATTACAGTTAATAATTTATAAATGAAAAATCAATCCTTTAAGACTCTTGTGGAACATTGGATTTACAGCGGTAGGATAGATAACTGGAAACATTTAATAGTGCAACATTTCGTGTTAAAACTTTTTTCAGCATCTTTATCGCTTTCACATATTTTGTATACATGTTTGCAGTACGTTACGCATTTTCGAAATGATTATGTTAATAATTATCATTATTAGTAATTTTTGATGTAAAAATAATACCATTAAATACTTTTTAATACAGTTAAATTATTTGATGTTTCCACCTCAGAGACTCGAAAACCATTTGGAATAATTTTAATTATTTGAAAGTTGGAATTTCACTGGCATGTCGTAGCACGTCATACTTCACAAAAGTTCGTATGTAGAACTGTCATGGTATGTTCGTAGTTGTAGTAAGGTGCAATTTTAGTAATCTATTTTTTATCTTCTCTTAGCAGATAGATAGATAGATAGATATTGTTTATTTAGCCTTCTCGGCTATTTTACATAAAATACATATTTACGTACATTGCTTACATCTATAAGTATACTCTATTAACTATTTACAAAATGAATTTTCTACTTTTATGTGTTTTATAATTTTTCTTTTAAATTCTTGAATTTGTTCACAGTTTTTTATTTCTAATGGTAGTTTATTATATAATTCAATTCCTTTGTCAAATAGTCTATTTTTTGCCTGTTCAGTTTTACTAGAATTAATTACTAAATGTTGTGCTTGTCTTGTTTCCCTTGCTGTTTTATCTTTCACTCTTTGAATTTGTTTACTAAATCTCCTGTTATTTGGTTTTTAATTAATTTAAAAATAAAAATTAGTGTCTTATACTGAATTCTCTCTTTTATTGACATAAATTTCAGAGTGTCTTGCATGTCTACCGCTGGAGTGTATCTATTGCATTGAATTATTACCCTCATTGCTCTATTTTGTTGTATCTGAAGTTTTTTAATTTCACTTTTTTGGGCTCCAACTAGTATTGTTGCACAGTAATCAAAATGTGGTGCAATTATGGATTTACATATCAAACATCTTGTATAGTCATTTATATATTGCCCAAGTCTGTTTAACATATTAATCGTTTTTCCAGTTTTCTTTACTATATATTCTATACAATCTTTAAAATTTAATTTACTATCTATAATTACTCCCAGATATTTCATTTGTATACCCGTTGTATTTCCTTTAAATCAGTTGTGAATAATTTTGTTTCTCTTTCTTCTATGTTTCTTCCACAATGTAAAATCATAAATTTAGTCTTTTCTACATTCATTTCATTTTATTTACCCTTAACTATTCTTGTACTGCAATAAATACACTCTGCAGTTTAAATTCAATTTCTGCTTCTGTTTCTCCAATTACATACAATAACGTGTCGTCAGCAAATAACTGAATTTTACATTCATTCCCAAAAAAATTATTATATACTTGATTAAGTCATTTATGTACATTATAAACAATATTGGTCCCAAAACTGACCCTTGCGGAACACCTAAATCTACGCTAATTTCCTCTGACATAATGTTATTATATTTTACTTTTTGCTTTCTATTTACAAGATACGAAATAAACCACTTTTAAACGTCACCTTTGATACCGTATTTGTACATTTTCTCAATCAGCATTGACCTGTCAACCGTTTCGAATGCCCTCTTTAGATCCAAGATGATAATTCCTACTTTCTTTCCTGTATCAATATTAATTTTCCATTCGTCTAAGACTGCTTATATCGCGGTTTCACAGGATTGTTTTTCTCTGAATCCTGATTGTTCATTTCTTATAATTTTGTTTGTTTCAATAAATTCATTTCAGAGCAGTCTCCTAAGCAGAGCAGTCTTCTAAGAGCAGTCTCTTATTGACACTTTTACGAACTACTGCTCATTATATTATTATATTAATAATACTATTGCTATTATAATTAATCTCGGTTTATCCCCTGATTAATTTCATATTTGTAAGATTTTTCTGAGTGGACCTATACTTGGGAAAGTAGCATATAATTTTCCCAAGATGTTGAAGAATTGCTGAGAATCTTGCGGACAATTTGGCACAATATACAGAACTATGGACCTCGGGTGGCTCATGGTCAGCTAGCATTCTGTGGTGCAATATGGCTCGATTCCCGGTCGGCGAAAGAATAGAGCTGCTGCCTTACATTGCGACCACCTCAGTTTCTATGGCTGTGTGACGAAATAAAAACTTAGGCGAGTCAAGTATTGTAGACACAGAGAAGGAACTACGTCATGTTTGCCACATGTCTCCCTTAACCCCTAACAAATTGGATAACAAATAAAAACATTGCTAGCTGGCAAGAGAAGGGTTAATGCGACCCTAAAATGACTAATACATTTGTTATTATTATTATTATTATTATTATTATTCCTCTATATCACGACTAAAGATGTTATGTTTCGGATGAATATAAAATCTAATCCAGGTTGCAACCACCTACCTAAGGAGCAGATCTAGGGACTGGCGGTGCCTCTCCAATACTTTGCGCAAAATGTGGGCTGTTCCAAATAAAGCGATTTCTTGCACTTCCGAGTATTTTGAATTACCTGGGAGTTTAGACAAGTTCTTACACACATTTTGTGGGACAAATTCCAGAGCTCCGATAGCTATCGAGACGACCTGTGATTTTACGCCCCACATTCGGCTGTCTCGATTTCCAAACTCTTACATTTAAGACGTTTCTCTGCCTCCTTGGTAACGACGTTTTGATCGCAAGGTACAGCAACATCGACAAGTAAACACGATTTGTTCTCCAAATCCCGGATAACTATATCCGGTTTGTTTGCCGCTATCGTGCGATCAGTTTGAATTTGTTGGTCGCACAATATTGTACAGAGTCCAATCGATGTCACCGGTTTCGGTGAGTGTTCGTACCACTTGGGGCATGTGTTTGGAACTTCGAGGGCAGTACTGAGGTAGCTACACACCATTTGTGCCTTTTCAAGTATTCGGTCTTTGCTAGGATTGGACAATCTGAGACAATATGATCAATGGTTTCTAGGTATTCCTGGCAAATGCGGAATTTATCATCTTGGGAATTTTTGAGAACCGCTTTATCATAATGTCGTGTTCTCAAGGCCTGATCTTGGGCAGCTATTACAAGTGCTTCCGATTCTGGCTTCATTCTTCCCCTTTTAAGCCACATAAATGATTGATCTTTATTGATCTGTGCTCTGTCCATACGTTACAAATATTGTCTGTGGAGTTGTTTATGTCTCCACGACTTCTTTAAAATTTATTGGGTCTCACATTTCATGTTAAGTAGCATCAGAAGTTTAGTGTGTCTGTCATTCTGCGTGTCTGGCATAGTTTTCTTTGCAATGCTTCTTGATATACTAACAATGCTTGTTTCCCATTTTTCGTCAGATTTCATGACCTGCCTCATTAGAGGGTCATCTTGATGGCTGACTACATACTTCCCCAACCCGACTATTGCTTTGTGCCAGGAGGCCTCAATTAATCTCAGACCTCTTCATCTTTCCTTACGTGACACATAAAGTATATGCACATCAGCTTGAGGAAACTTCATGCATTGTTAGCAGTTCTCTGGTTTTTCAATACATGAAGCGAATTTCTTGCTCAGTCCAGTCCACTAGTCAAAAAATCTATTCGGATACAGGCACCGCCAAACTACCTATTGCCGATATTTTATTCCAGGAATTTTTTTTTCAGAAGTGGACTGCAGAACTAGCCTCACTCTTCAGTACAAATAATACTCCCTGAAAACTCTCTCTTTCATTGTGTCGTTCGAGATGGTCTCATATTGTTCAATGCCCAGATATTTGTAAGTTTCACTGGCTCAAGATCTTGAATCACAGTGTGCGTATAATCTTGAATGCTTTCTGACGTTGTCAATTTGCCTCTTCTTAAATTGATTTTTGACACTTGTCAAGACCAAACTTCATGCAGATGTTATTGCTAACGTCATTCATGACAGACAGCATTTGGGAGAGAATCGCTTTATTCTTAGCAAACACTTTAAGATCATCCATGTAAAAGAAGTGTGATACTGGCCTTTCATCACCATGGAGCTTGTAACCAAAGTCAGCTTGCTACAACTGTCTAGATAGTGAGATCAAACTAATGCAAACAGCAAAGGAGATGAAAAATACCCCTGTTATTGTGGATACTTCTGGTTTCTACTGCTTCCTTTGCGCTGTGTATTAGTAACCTGGTACTCCACGACTTCATACTAGCCTTCCAAAACTCAATAAGTCAGGGATGAAATCGGTAGATCTCCATGGTCTTCAGTCGTGGGGTACACTATCAAAGGCCTTTTAGTAGTCAATCCAAGCCATGCTCAAATTAGTTTTCGTTTCTTTACTTCATTCAAGATGACTTTATTCAGTAGCAAGATTTCCTTACATCCATAAGAACCTTAGGACATTCTCTTTGTTCAGCTGGCTTCAGATGGTTTTTCTCTAGGTGTGAGTTAATTTTGTCAGCTATGGCTGCAGTTATAATTTTTTACAGTACTCGCAGGCAAGAGATTGGCCTGTAGTTCTTCGCCAAAGAACTACAGGCCACATTCTGTCTCCTGCTTTGGGTAGCAAATACGTGAAGCCGCGTGTGATCCATTCTGGAAGTTCCTTTGGGTTTTCTAAAGTTTTATTTACAGAATTCGCTAGATGAGACTGTATTGCTGTTAATTTCTTAATCCAATAAATCTGGATCTTACTAATCCCGGGAGAATTCCAGTTTCCCATGTTTTTAATTGTTTGGAAGAGGTCCTCTTCCAAGAATTCGTGAACATGTTCCACTGTTTCCACGAGTCCACCGGCAGCATCAACTTCAGATTGAAGCCAAGATGCGTCTGTGTTGTAGGATCTGCTCTCCTCCACGATTTCTGCCCAAAATGCTTGGACGTCATATTTTGTATTGCCAGGAGAGACAGCATTGCCATTTGGGTTTTGAGTCAGATTGCCATAGAATATCATCGCGTGTGTTTAAAACAACCAGTTCTGCACACGGAAATCTATTCCACCTTTGTAACGTCTAATTCATTGAACTCATGTTTGAATTCTCTCTTTTAGATTCTCAACTACCATTACCCTGCTTGAGTCATTTTCAGTTTGGTATTTTTGTTCAATATTGAATATTTTTTGTTGAACTTGAGGTGTGCGTTGATTTAGAAGATACCTCAGCCAAGGACGATATTTCCCACCGAGTGTCGGCTATCCATTTCACAATTCTCTTCGTCCATGGAGGTACAGGGCTGTTTACTATGTTTTGCTGTCGGCCGTTGGTGTTTGTGTCCCCCAAAATTATCTGAGATACAGATATCCAGGTGCAAACACGAAGTGATTGACTTCAGTTTATTATTATTATTATTATTATTATTATTATTATTATTATTATTATTATTATTATTCCTCTACATCACGACTAAAGATGTTATGAGTCGGCTGAATATTAAATCCACTCCAGGTTGCAAACAGCTACCTAAGTAGCAGATCTAGGGACTGGCGGTGCCTCTACATAACTTTGCCGAAAATGTGGGCTCTTCCAAATGAAGGGATTTCTTGCACTTCCCAGTGTTTTGAATTACCTGGGAGTTAAGAAAAGTTCTTACGCAAAATATATCATTATTATTGTGTTATTTATATTATTATTTTTATTGCTATTATTATTTATATTATTCTTATTGATATTATTATTTTTTATAATTATTGTTATTACTTATCTAATAATAATAATAATTAATAATAATAATAATAATTATTATTATGATTATGATTATTATAACGACGGTCAGTCTGGTGGTCCAGTGAGTAGCGGTCCGTGGCGGTGCGCCTTGCGGTTTGAAGAGCAGCGATGCAGTGCGGCTTCCTCCGGAGCGAAGCGAACGCGCAAATTACTTAATTTCTGATGGGAATTGTTATGCCGGCGCCTGGCAGAGGAGGTTATTTGTATCTGTCTTCGCGGATTGCTGAGCCGGCTAGTATTACGGAGGTTAGGCAATGTAATTGCTTATAAGTGGATGGTTCACCTGACGTTGTATGATCCGAATCAGGGCAACGCTTGCGTGAATACAGCGTGTATATTTGTTGCTTTTCGAAGGAAGATTTCTTGGGAGTAAGACGTCACTGCCGCATGACGGCTTAATATTATCGGATAGGTCTCTATTGGTGCCTGAAATCGCAGAAGGAATAGTCAGTATTCGTAACGTTCAGAGTTACTCATAAATCTCGATGATTTTCATGGCATAAATGTTTATGACTCTTTTGAAACTAATTGTAACCAAGTAGAGACGGTTTAATGAGCAATACGAGTAAAAAGCTTATTAACAAACTATTTTTAAAATGTTCTCATTCTTTCGTAATCTGCGTGTTAATTTCACGATATGTTAAGTTTTCTAATATTTTTTAGTTACTTTAATTACTCACAGCAGGCACACCATGATTTATACGAATATGTGGTTCTCTATGGTTTGCAAATTATACATGCCGTGCTCCAAGACCGTCACTTCACTGAAGTTATGGTGCTCGATGAGAAGAGAGCAAATACTGTGTGCTCATAACCTTGGATTATATATGAAAAAGTTTATTGAACGTAAGTATTTAGTTTATGGGGAGGTTTACTTTGCTACGATTCATGACATTTTTCAATTTCTTGCTGTACATGTCTGACGCTGCTAATAAACGCTCTTTATTAGAACTGTGTAATTTGCTTTTTCCACTATTTCATCTTAGGCTTAATTTTTTTAAGTATTTTGGCAAAATATTTATCTCTTAACCCGTGTCAGAGACGTTTACCATGCGTTTGTAAGCGGTAGTTTTGCGTGCACTGGAGCGTGCAGGGAGTACTTGTTCAATATATTCCAACAACCAAAATATCATCTCATAACACGTCACTTACTCAACATTTTTCTTTAAGATGTCTGTTTTTAAGCACCTGCCGGTGCGAGTATTATCTTAAGAAATACTAATTTGGTTATAATATATACTCACTCCCCTAGACGATAATAATAAATTTTGTAAATATTCAGTCAATTATGAATATGTTATACGTGTGTGCTATATGTGTGTGTTACGTGTTATACGTGTTTTGGTGGGCGCTAGAAAACGTATAGTACTGTCACAAAATCACATACTTTCTCACATAATTTGTAATTTACTTAGTTATAGTACTAGCTGAACCCGTGCGAAAATTTCGCATATTTCAACTCTGTTGTTTTTTCTTGGTCAGCAACGAATTACTGGAGAAGTTCTCGTATTGACCTAACACGTGACTCTGAGTTTTCCCGACATCCAAAAAATATGACGGAGTTGGTATTTGAAAGCTAGAGCGTAGCCACTACGCTGCCGGTTCGTTCACAATTCAGGTGCCCAGACACGTGTATAATAGTTCTATCTTTAATTTTTGGAACATTAAATTCGAAAATGTTAATGAAAATGTCATCCCAAGAAAAAGAAGAAAGTAAAATAAAGAAGAAAAAATGAAAAATGAAGACGAAGGAGAAATGAAAATGATGAAGAAATGAAAATGAAAATGATGAAGAAATGAAAATGAAAATGAAAATGATGAAGAAATGAAAATGAAAATGATGAAGAAATGAAAATGATGAAGAAATGAAAATGAAATGATGAAGAAATGGAAATGAAAATGAAATGATGAAGAAATGAAAATGAAATGAAAATGATGAAGAAATGAAAATGAAAATGATGAAGAAATGAAAATGAAAATGACGAAAAATGAAATGAAAATGAATGAAACAGAACAGAGAGGAGGGATGAGATAGGCGTGATGATAAGAGGCCATCGCCGCAGCAGCCGCTGCGACCAGGCATCTCCGCGCGGGAGCGGTCGCCGCCACTAAAAAGCCCTCGCTCCCTTCCGCTATCGACTGCTCCATGGACCCGAACAGAGGCCCTACGGCAGCCCGGCAATACAGGACGTCTCATGCGAAAGAAATGAGACGGAAGTTAAATTGCAGACGCTTCTAAATTGTCGATATGATACGTGATGATTGGTTGATGCTGGGCCGCATAAATGAGTCGGGTAGAACGTTGTCCATCCATATTCCTCGGACCGAAGGATTGTCGAATTTAGGACGTAATGAAATAGAACCTTTGTTTATAATTTGTTATGTCGAGGACGGCCATGTTTTGTGCCAACCTCAATCCGAAGAACCCGAAAATTTGTCAATTTATTCCAGCTATCCCGTATTTTAGGTCCGAAAGAACTTTACCAGAGTAGTTAAGAATGAATGGCTACATTTTGGAAAATGGTTAATAAAACAATAATTTATGATAGCATAGACAGGATTAGGCAACCGTGCGAATCGTCCGAGGTTGTATGTTTCCTATTCTCCTACAATTTGGGTAATAATAGTGGGACTAGCAGCATCGGAAAGTGGCCGTGTTATGTCTTGTTGTGGTACATTCTGGCGGACCGTATTCCCATGATAGGTTCCTAGAGATACGTACCTCCAGAAAGTACAGCTCCTCTATTTTAGTTTAATACAACCACTAAAATAGAGGCTAACAATATCAATGTCTCCAGAATATAACAGTCATAGAAGTGACTTGAGTCTTTGAATGTAAACGAAAATCCTGTCGTAAGTCGTAGCAACTAACTACAACATCAATACTTTTATCTGCATCAAATCTTTTAAAATTAAATAAAATATACCCCTGCATGCTAACTCTAAACTGGACTTAGGATCAGGATCTAACGGTGGGAAACAATACAAAAAATGCGTAATAAAAACGGCGTAATAAAACTGCGTAAATAAAAATATGGATAATGTACAAAAAATGTCATTGTTAACTGACATTGTCCTTCAACTTCTAGAATATTGTCTACACCCGTCAGTAAGGGCAATGTGTGTTAAACCCAAGAACACGTCTATTTGCGTTCTACCTCTTAGAGATATTGCATTGAGATGCCCTCCAAAACGCGCGTTCTAGGCAGTGGGGACGTTTTTGTTAATAGATAAGGGGTTTCTTAAACACACACAAACATATTATATCGCATCGCGGTTTTAGTATTGCTTGTAATTAAATTAACGGGTTTCTGTTGTATTATAATTTTTAAAATAAGGGATGAGTAGTCAACAATGGTAATATTCGGGGATAAATATTAAAAAATACAATTATTCTAAAACTGAAAAAACTACAGAATTTTGGAAAAGGACGGAAGTAATGAAAACGATCTTTGGTTGAGCTTATAACACACCTTCCTCTTATAAGGGCCTGGTTGAATTCACATTGAAGCCATGTCCAATATAGATGTATCATTATCATATTATCCCCTCATACAATCGATTCATCTTGTTCATCACAGTGTAGGCCGAAAAGGGTTCATGTAGGAATTATAGTACTGTAGTTACAGTGGAATTATTATTATGATGGATTATAATTTTAATGATTCTGATGATTTCTAAGTCAGGAATATCATGGGAATAATTTTGATTCTAGTCACTAAAATACCTACCAAATGTTAATACAGCGCATTACTGTGAGTGTCGTGGCGCTTACGGCATTGGTAGAGATGGAATGTAAGTGGTAAACATGGGGGAGGCAAATGAGCGACGAACAAGGGGCAGCAGGGGGTGGCGGGAACGGGAGCACAGGTGTCTCGTTTGCAACTCCTACAGGCTGCTTGGCCGCACGCGGCCGCCCTTGTGCCACCTTTGCCTCCGCCCCCTACCCCACCCCCGCCTCCACCCTCTTCCTCTGGTCGCCCTCGCTTCCGCCCCTGCCTATACCCGGCCAGCGGCCCGCCTCTGCCGCCACTGATCGTGTCCCAGCCTCCGCATTCGCTGCCGCCTTCGCCGCCTTTCCCGTCGATGCTCCCGGCGCCGTCGCCTGTAGCCTGTAGCCTCTCCCGCCGCCGTCGTTCCCGCCCCCGCCCGCCCCCGCCCTCACTCCGGCCGCCGTCGCCCCCGCCGCCGCCGCGGCCCCCGCCGCCCCACCGCCCCCGCCGCCCCACCGCCCCCGCCGCCCCCGCCGCCCCCGCCGCCCCCGCCGCCCCCGCCGCCCCCGCCACCCCCCGCCGCCCCCGCCGCCCACGCCGCCCCCGCTGCCCACGCCGCCTCCGCCGCCGCCTCCGCCGCCGCCGCCTCCGCCGTCGCCACCACTGCCGCCGCCAGAGGCTGTGGATTTTCGGGGCGCGCGACACGAACAATGCGCTCGGGGTTCGGGGACAAATGAGGGGCGGTCGGTCGTCGAAATCCAGGTGCTCCGGTGAGCGGTGTGGCTCCTGAGGCAGAATGATTGGATCGGAAGGAGGGAGGTGAAATTGCCCGTGCTCAGATCGTGAGGGAAAGATGCACTCGGGGGTGATTGTCCGCAGCAAGTGTTAGGAACAAAATTGTGTAACGAGATATGCTCGATCGCTCTTAAGTTAGTGAAGTGAATGTTCATTTCCGTTATTGCAAGTTGCTCAGTGCCATTGCCATTAATGTTTTTATTCGCTAGATTTCTTTTTATTACATTTTTTCGTTTGTCTCATGAACTGAGTTTATTTGTTTTCCTTGTTTTCACACTCTTTCATTTTTCTGGGAACATTACAATGGCAAATTCTGTTTTATGTAGTTAATAATAATTGGTCTATTTGGTATTTAATAAATTATCTGACTTGCTGAGGCCCCAAATGAATTATTGTCTCCAAGAAATTCTTCGAACTTTCTTCTTCGAACTTTCATTATAATTCTTAAAATAATTAATCATATGTTAGTTTCGTGCGTTCTATTTGTTGTACTTGCTTCCCAATCATTACTTTAAACTTGAAACCGACTAATTTCTTTGAGAACATTTTCTCTCAAAATTTGAAATAGTAGCTCTCAAAATTTTTCGTTAAGAAGTTAGCTAAAATAATAGGAGAGAGACTGACCTACAATGGGAAGAATTGTGCATGTGTAATTTATTTCATGTGCGTAATATTGATGTGTGTTTACATAAAATATGTAAACAGATCAGAACTCTTTCTCTCTCTGAACTTAAAACTTACTGCAACATGCAGTAATACTCTTGGATAAGAGGAGAGGCACCTATGCTTTTTCTTTCATCCACCTCTTTGCTTCACAGGACAAAAAAATGTATTTTATTATATGCAACGTGGTGGTTTTTGTCTCTTGAAATTGGCTATAATTTAATCGGGATTGAATTAATTATTAGTAGAATATGAATCAAATGAGTGAACGCTAGCAAACACTTGCTTTATAGTAACCAAGAGAATCTAAGTTTCATAAAATGTGAAGGCGTGAGTGCTCCTCCTTTGGGAAGAGTCAAGGGAGATCCGGGGTCGAATCTGCCCTGAGCCGTCGGCCCCGAGTCAGCGACCGCGGAAGTACGCGGTCCAGGAGTGAAGCGCTCGCAGGATGCAGCAACAAATGCAGATTGCAATCTTCTCTTTGTTCCGCAGGCTTTTATAACAATCTGTCTATCGCATTTGAATTTTTTCACGCGAATCTTTTTGCTCGGCCTTTTTTAAAGCCACAATGCTGTAGAGCTCTCTCCGAGTCAACTTTTTTCTCCCGAGTTCCTTCTATTAATCAACGTTATGCATTAATTGAACGTGTTAGATGGCGTCCACATTAATAAATAAAAGTCTAAAGACCGCTAATCAATGCTTAGTCACCGTATATTTTCTTCGAAATGCCCCTCTTCTTGTTCTGGGAGCACGGCGTGAGTAATGGAACTTGTTTGAAGAAAATCTATCAAAACTAATTATTCGGGTTGTCAGAAGCCGTTGAAGTTCTCTCGATGGCTCGAAACGGGAAGGAGGATGTCCTTATTACACACGGAGCGACGCGGGGAAATCACGAGGGTTGGCAACCTAATGCAGGAAAATATCGCCGCCTGTGGTTCAACAGCCCCCAGGTATTCGTCAGAAGTGTGCCGCTGGCGAGGGCAGGGCCTGCCGCGATTGCTGAGTGGATCGTGACAGGCCCGGCAGACTGCTTCAGAATTCTGGTCTCGTTCCGTCGTTCCGGTTCCCAGTCTTCGCACGAGCAGTGTTTTTGCCGAGGGAGGTTGGGCTTAGCGCCGGGAGTGAAGTGCGGAAACCTCTAGCCCGTTTTCGGGCAAAACAGGTGCAACGGACCTTCCGCTTGTGCTCAGATGGGAGGAAAGGATGAATCAAGGCAAGAAGAGAGGAATTTATTGGCCGCGAGAGCACTGAAATGCTAGCTATATTTAGGAATGTCATTCTTGTTTCTCCCATTTATCTCGGAACAATGGTGTTGTGATGTGTGTCATACGTAATATTGATTTCTACGATATCTTTATCATACATAATATTGAAAACGACAAAGACAGTGAGAAAGGTAGGTCGTTTGGGGTAGTGGCTAGCACATTCGCCTTCCAGCGCTGAAGACTAAGATCCAGTCCAGGCCAAGCCGCGTGGTACCAACGGCGGAGAAATCGAGATCTAGGTAATTTTCTTTCAGAGTTTTCCAGTTTCCGCAGACCCTCAATCCTTTATTTCTCAATTATCATTCACCTCATCTTGATCACTTTAATCTATATATTCGATCATCACTCCACCCAACAGCTCCCATGACTTTCGAAGCTTAAGCACTCCTAAAACATAAAAAATTAATAATAATACTAACATTAATAATAATAATAATAATAATAATAATAATAATAATAATGCATTTGGGTGTGATGCTTGTCACTTGAGACCAAGGGGAAGAGTCCATTTCTCGGTCTTTATAGGCGTGGGAAACTCTCCATGAGAAAGTTCTTGAGATTTCACAGCTATGAACTGGTCCTTGCGATTATCACCCTACGCATGTGACGGAATGGTGCTCGAAGACTTTCTGGAACGAACCTGTCCATGACGAAGACTGAATGGAATGAACCGGTCTATAATATTTGGAAGGATGTAGTTCTGCAGCTTCAATACAATGATTTAATAGCAGTGCTAAACTCTAAATCCAAAAGTCTCCTCTACGTATTCTAATGCGACCGGGCTCAATCTGTTTTTTCAGATGGTTCGATGATAGGGATATAAATTCATTTATTACACAAATGGTATTATTTGCCGGTTACTTTTGGTACGAATTTGTTGAATTTTATCTCTCTCTGATCTTTCGGTAACTTCTTATTTTGTACAGGTCTGATGATCGAAGCATGTTGGACAAAATACTCGTAGGTTAAAAGTTAGAGTAGCGTACGCTCTCGAATTACACAGACATATTTCATTGAAACAACATACTATCCATATAGCGATTGGCACAAACAGATTTATTCGTCTTTGAATGCATCAAAGGCAACAAATTAGCGTGCATTTCACTTGTATATATACAATTTAAGTACTCGCGAAACAGACATAGTATGTGGTGGCATACGAACAGATCATTATTTTTCGTTCCAAGAAAGAATCAGGAAGGAAGGAAGATCGGCTTGTGAGTCTCAATAAAGAACATCTTGAAAATGCACAAAGAATTTTTAAAATGTAGATGATTCAGAAGCACGCAGTTAAAAACTGTAATAATGAATGTAATTGTAGCACTTCAACTGAGCACGTATCTAAGAATGATAAGAAAGATGACGAAAGAAGTTGTGTTAAGAATAATCGACAGATATCAAATGCTACTAAAAAGTGTTGCGAAGAGGAAAAACAGACTGTTTAGTCATTTCGTAGCAAGAAGTACGAACTCCTTCAGATCTTAAAGAGGAAGGAAGTAAAGGAGGTTAAGTGAATATTCTTATTGATCATTACTCAAAACATAGATTTCCATTAGTTCCCTTATTAAAAGTTACGTCGTCAATGGAGGGGGCTAAGTTGTGAAATACGCAGTCACAATGCTGACAGGACATCCGAATTTCAGTAAGTAATCGCCAACCTTTGAATTTTATAATCGCAACATAAAGTTAACACTAGAACTCCGGGCTTTCTTATATCCCCTAGAACGCCCAGCGGAGTCGTTTCGCCTTCAAGGATACTTCTGAAAAGGAAATATTGCAAAAATATTTACTACCTTTGTATAATAATATTAAAGATAATTATTTAGTACAGAATGGAAATATTACGCCACAACTTAAATATATTTTAAACAATTCTTGCCAATTCTAATCCGCAGAATGGAAGTTAAAGAAACACCTTGGATGGAATTGGAAAGTAAATGGACAAAATTGAAAAATAAACTTGTATCTATTAATGATTTTTTGCAACAATAACAATAAAAATGTTATAAATTTTTAATTTTCCGTAATACCAGTTTCACATACGTCAGAAAAATAGATTTCCTTTGCATTGCACTTGCCATATTTTCTCGCATTATGTACACTTTATTTATATTAATTATTTTATTTAAATAATATTTATTGTAAAGAAACTATGTTACAAATTAGCGTTTGATTCACCCCGACAAAAACTTCCCGCTTCATGATTGAGTTTGAAAAAACCCGTTTCATGATAGAATTTTCAAAGAAATTTAATCATGTGTTCTAAATGCCCTTAGTTCTTTTTCGAGGCTGTATTTACTTTCTAGAATACTGACTTTACGATGCATTCAGTGCAAAATAAGTCCAGTTGTATGATTCAAACGTTTAATGCCTTATACAGTCCAAAGTTTTCATGCACATTTGGTCTATTGATGTGGCGAAAGGAAGAGCTCAGATCAGCAATTAAGCCAGTTACGGTAATGGGGATACGTCCAACTCGCCACATGACTTCATAACCATCCAGGCCTAAATAAATAAATAAAATGGGTGATAAATAAATTAATTAAAAAACCCACGACCCAGGTCTGGGAACACCGTTTGCTGAGAAAAGTGAGATTAATACGACCTTAAAATGTCAAACACACACATACATACATTAATTAATAGTGAGTTCACAACTAAATAACCCAGAAATTTAAAGAATTTCATAAGTATATCTTATTCCACATTTTATCTCTAAACAAATAAGATATCACCACAGGCGTTTCCTTCGCCTTCGCTCATCCCTGTTCCAGATCCATCACGTCCCGTACGTGCCTCGCCCCCGCTCCATCCTCGAGAACGCGGATCTGAGCCTCGCAGCCTCGCGGCCCCTGGTAATTAGGAGGTGGCTGCAGCTTAACTGATGACTCCTCGTTTAGGAGCGCACGGCGCGCCCAACGCGGCTGCCGAAAGAAGGATGATATTCGCCGCAAATGTTGGGCTCTCGGGCGCGTTATAACTACAAGGACTCTGAGCCAAAATTATTTTGGTGGACCTAATGTATTATTAACTAATCTTTGGTCACTCCCCTGTGCACAACAAAAATGACAAATTTTGATAATTGACAGTTTCAAGTTAAGTGAAAGAATAGTATATTTTTCTAGTATAAATTTCGTAGAGACGGTTACCAAAACTGTGGATGTAGAGAGTAAACAGTGTTGTGATTGGCCGCAGAAGAGACGCCTTTAAACGAAATGAAACAGTTCTACACAGAATAATACAAATTTCAAATGAGTCGCTTTTCTTGTTAGCCGACTATGTTTAGTGTAGTGTAGTGATCTTTGTGAGAAATAAAGTCTTTATATACAATTACTATATTACATTTTATTGAAACATGTAAATCATAAAGACAATTTACAAAAACATACTTTCAGATCATTTCTCAAATCTAAAATAAAAACTTTTTATACTGATCGTTGGATCTGTGTTGGAGCTCAGAAGTCTCGTATGTAGAAGCGAGTCATAGATTCAAAGTAGATGCAGATAATCTTTTTCACGGAGAAACACACGAAAGATATTTATTTAGGAACAGATAAATGGCAAAAAGCTTTAGAATTTATGATTCACGTTCATTTGAGGTTAACATCGATAGGTGAATGTTATGAACGAGTATATGGATGAAAATCACTTCTAATAGCTATGTAATCGCAAGCATATCACAAACATGCTATTGCCCGACACCGTCATTAACTGAAACGGGAAATAATAAAACACGGTGAAAATTGTGAAATACATTTTATTACAGTACAGAAGTATATTACAATTCCAGAATACAAATTTTAGTAACTATCATTTAATCTTTACTCTACAATGTTTCATTTCGTTGCGATCATTAAATTTTACTTCTGCAGAGTTATGAATTCCTTTTATGAGTACTTTGCTTCTGAAAAGGAAAATTAAACATTTTAAGTCACGTGCCAGTTTTGTGTTTAACTAAAATGTACACAAAATGTGTATTTTTTAATGTTTCTTTATGATGTTAAATAACTTTTCCCCACTTTTTTTAAAAGAGAAAATATCAATTTTACTGCAAAGAATAAGGAAAGTTGTTGATCTTCAGGTGGAATAAATACCAAACGCAAAGGAGAAAATAAAACATCTTACAAACTACATCTCTTTTATCCATGATTATTAAACTACAAAGCAGATGAAAAAGTATAAGCACACAAAGGACCGTGCTCAAGACATATCCATTCGACAATATCCGTTCACCAGTCACCCCACAACATTTATTCGGGTTCACAGCGAGTAACCCTCTGTAAGACTGCACAGACGCTAATCCAACATGGACACGGCACCACATGGCGAAATTCATGTTCGTCGTAAGTAGTTCTTATTCATTATGCGCGTGACCGGAGAGCAGAATAATGAGCTCCATAAACCTTCCTTCACACCCAGTACGTTATGGATTAGCCTCGCGGACGCGGGGACGTGCGCGGAGCGCACGGGGGGCGTGCGTGACGCGAGCGTGGGGCGTGCGTTAAGACGTCGGGAGGGGAGGGGCGCCGGCGAACGACCAATCCGGGGCCCTCAGAGGCCGGTAGAAATTCATAGCAAGACCGCGTGAGGTTAGGAAAATAAAAGCCCGGCAACGGTCAGCCTGAGGTAGTTTAAATTAAGATGTTTATGAACCGACTCATTAATTATTTCACTCCCCCTTGCAGGCGAGCCTTCACGCGTTATTTCCTTTGTCCGCCTCACCGCGCCGCCACGTCTGGCACACCTCCACCTCCACCTCCGACATCCACGCCCCCTGCTTTCGCCGCCGCAGCGTTCTGTACTCGGAATCGCTGTCTGGCTTTTCCTTTGTCCCGCTAACGCGCCTATGACGAATAACGCAGCGACACCGAGTCGTAACCTTCGGCCCATATCTCAAGCGTGTGATGAACTGCCGGAGGAATTTTTATGCAGCCACACTTCAAATAACAATACGCAACGCGGCATTACCGCGCTCACGCTCGTTTATTTATGTGGCTGCGCCCCGCCAAGCGATGCTGTGCCCGCCGCGGGGTTGTCGCGGCTGCGGTCTTCAACATCTCCTTCTCTCTGCCGGCCACTGGCTCCGCGCTTGGGAGACTGCCATACCGTGGCTACATTAGAGAATGAAGAAATTTGTCAAGAATATCCAATTTTTTTTGTAGTAATGGACTAATCTGCGTCCGTCTGTCCGTTCGTGACTCACGGTTGGACCCCTTCCGGTCCACCATTCGAGACAAATGCAGTGTCTTGGTCTCCGGGAAGGGAACAAATCATCTTTTGCGAGTATGTCCACAAGTTATAAGTAGGAGGCGGATTTTAATGAAATTACACTTTTTCCTTTCACTTTAGAACATTGCCTTTTAGTCCAGACGTTAATTATATGTTATAACAAAAGGAAATGACTCATTTTTATATGACTTTTTCTTCATTTTGCCTACGTTAGTAATTTTTTGTCTAAGTAATTTTTTCTTTTTCCGCCATTTTTGAATAATTTTTCCTGATTTAATCGATTATAATAGAATTTTTGTGTTACTTGCTTTTTATTGCTCAAAAATTGTAATGTAGGCCGATGTATGTCATCTAATGTTTCTGTGATACCTATCAACCCGTCATTGTCAATTCGGCCGATTCCGCGATCACTGAAGACAGATTTCACGGTAAAGAACAGCCCAAAACAACAGTGCCCGCAACAGTGTTACTAGACTACCTAGGTATTTTTGCCTGAATTTTAAAAGATTCCATGTACCAGAATGAGGACATCCTGGTATGCTTAAATACCAGGATTTTAAGTCTATGGCAATTGGCGACGTACGATTTAAGATTTGTATCATACTTTTTTATTTTATAATTAAAAACAAACATCAATATTGCAAATAACTGAGAAAACACTTCGTAAATACATTAGGGATGACATAGGATGGTGTTTTTCCAGCACATGCTACAGTAGAAAAGGAATTCAACGTGTTAGTCTTCCATTCATGGTGGAAAGATTTTTTCCCCGGCATGCTTCCATTTAGTTAATTGATATAAAATGAATCGATATCGAGTTAAGTTTAACGAACATTTTTTGCGTGTGAAGAATTAAATAGAGTTACAGTATTAACAAAATCAAAATCAGTTGTCATTGGTACCAGGAATTTTGGTAGAAGTACCAGGATTTTTGAAGGTTGGTACTGAGATATACGTTTAATCATATGGCAACGCTGGTTTGCTCACGGAGTTCACATGAACGAAAGGAAGAAGTCTCGATTACATCAGTAAACGTATCCAACAGCTTGAGTTGTTCATCTGCTCTTGTTTTAATCAAATGTTTACGTAATTTTCCTTTGCTTTTAGGGCATTTTAAAAACATTTTAAGAGCATTTTATTAATCATTCTGGCGATGTTTTAGGGTATGAATATCTGCCTCTTAGTTATAATATATATGAAAAATAGTGTTTTTTTTCGGGGGGGGGCGGTTAAGCAACAAAAACGCGTTTTATCCGACGGAAGTGATCCCTACCTACAAAGGTGATGAACAGCTCATTCGATTTCTCTGGAGATAGTAAAATGACTGGCACAATTCTTAGCCTTTTTAACTAGTTTATTGTGGAAGGATTATTAAAAAACACGTGTTTTGGGGGATTTTGAAGCAACTAAAACGCGTTCTACTCTGCAGAAGTGATCAACAGCTCATTGAATTCCTTTCAGATGGTAAAAAGGCTGGCACAATTCTTAGTCTGTTTTCTCTAGCATAGTCTAGAAGGAGTAAAGAAAATCAGGAGTTTTCTATCTTTTCGATGCACTCACGAGAAAACGGGTAAATTGTGAATTATTATACTTTCTTTCCGGAATTTATAGGAATTGTTACGAATTAACAATTAAACCTTGTAATTTTTTGATCACCTGTGTTAGTATCAACCATTATACGCGCACGTTTTCTTGAGCCCCGGAATACCAACCCCCACTCCTTTGCCAACATTAGTTGAATTAAGAATAAATAATAGCAACGAGCGTCGTAGAAAAAAATCTGATAACCAGAAATGTTCGCTCCGTGTAATAGAAACTCTTAAATCGAAAAAACGAACTACAAATTTGACATAACGTTTGCCCCGTGGCCGAGATAGCTAAAGCAGTAGTGTCGTGATCTAGGGCCAAGGGGTCGCGGGTTCGAGTGCCGCCTCGGGCATGGTTGTATGTGCTCGTCCTTTCACCCGCTATCATCACCATATGGTTTCATCCTCACACCATAAGGTTAAATCCAGTAGTGGTCGCTATTGATCTAGTAGTTAATGCGACCTCAAATAAAAAAAATTGATATACAATTTATTTTTCCAAAATAATCAAACTCTCCAATCCCCTCGCGTCTAACGAGACGAGATTGAAGAAAACGTACGCGGATACTACACAGGTGAACACATTCAATTTGCCTGAACAACACCAATTGATTTGCTCTATTTCTAGAATCTTTCGAAATATTCGGGAAGAATACTAGAAAAACATGTGTTTGGGAATTTTAAGGCATCTACAAGGCTGAAACGCTGTCATTACTATTCTGCCTTTATTTTCTGTTGCTCATCCTGATGCAATTGAAATTAATTGAATTTAATTTGAAGTTTTAGGCTCACCGATCAATTTTGTTTTGGTTTCACACGTTTTGTTGCAAAGGAAAATGGCATTTCAGATTGTAGAGTAAAGCTCTCAATTCGTTAGTCTACAAACTTCAGCAACACTACTGCATCGACGGGCCATGTTCAAAAGGCAACAACTCAGAACTCTAGAAATTAAAAATTGCCGTTATAAAGTTGATTATCGCTCTGAAAATGTCAGTTACATCACGTGATTTTGAAATTTAATATTCATTTTATACTGTTATATCGTAAATTTCCAAATCAAGTGATATTACTGACATTGTCAGAGAGATATTAAGCGTCAAAACCGACACCCCTTAAATCTTAGAATTTTGAATTGTTGCCTTTTGGAAATATTTCGTAACGATACCTCATAACATTGTCATACTTCATTCTCTTACTCCAAATTCCCAGGCAGCAAATTATTGTTTTGTACTGAACTGACATCAAATTTGCTTTTGATACTCATGTGGCATATAGCAGAGTTCCGTAATTTCTTTTGACTTTTCGCCATTCTTATTTTGTCTTTTCATTGGGTAATCTTGGAATCAATCATTGCAGTATAGTAGCTGGTGTCTACACGAGTACTTTCTAACGCTAAAGTTACTTGTTAACATATTTGGTAACGCCAACGTAGTTCTGTAACAAATTTGAATAATTAAATTTTGTGTTTCTTGAAAATACTATTCACTGTTTCAATTAGTTTTACTAAGGATCACTTCACTAGCTTTTGGATATAGTTGATGGAACGTTCTCAAAATTATTTATTTTCACAGTTTTGCTTTGATCTTAATTTAATTTTATTGTGCTGATCGAATTTGCAATCCATACTTTACGATAGTTTTACTTTGTAGAAACAAATGTTACTCGAGCTCTGCACAGAGAATAAGTGCGTATTTAATTGTTAATGATGTAAAATGCAACTTTCTCATCAATCATGAGTATTATCACATTCCATAAAACTATTCAATTACGTTAGGGAACAAAAATTTGTTGATTTTTCAGTCCTCCAGGCTGATAGTAGGCGAGTAGTAGTTCAAAGTAAACGATCACGCTGCATTCGAAAATCATTATAGAAAGTTTCTATCACGCAAGGTTCAAAATAAAAAAAATATTTAGTATTTGAAATAAACAAAATCCTATACTAATTTTCGCATTGTCATTCCGGTTATATTACTTTAAAATTTTATGAGCATTCTTCATTTGAGTTAATAAGTTAAAATAGAATATTTATATTCGTGCAATAATATGCAGACGTTAAAATATTTTTGTTGGTGTTCTCCACAACATTGGTAGATCGAACGATAATTTATTTGAGGTTTCACTACAACCACAACCTAAGGTTCGTTGTACATATCACAAAACAATGGTGAGCAGCCCATGGTTTGTCTTGATCACTAGCACGACAGCCAAAGTATAAAGAATATGCAAGTTTTGTAATTTCATATATATGTTTTTTCGTTTGAAGTTTGGGTGTCAATCTTCCACGAACGTAACAGAAGTTTTCGGGTTGATTCGAACACTTTCAATGTGAAATGATGATTTGCATTTTATCGAACCGATTCAATTCTACAGATCATGTGGCGAATTTTACTTCATAAAAGCTACAAAACTATAATGTATTTGAGGCACACGCAAACCAGACACAAACTTCACGCACTGCGGTTACAGTTCCGCATGATACCGACTGACTCCGTACCTGCCACTCCAACAGTGGGATACTTGTATTTCGTGTAGTTGCGATAAGGTAAGAGGCTAAAATCATTCCTTTTGATGACTGATGCACAATAGAAAATGTGAGAGTGCATGTGCCTTGTTTTCAAAACGTCCACCAATACCACTAAGTCCTACTCGAAATTGAATGCGACTACCAGACGCGATAATAAAGACGGTAATCTTCGAATACAGAAAGTAAAAAAAAACACGAAAGCCTAATTTTGTTGATATCTCATGAAAGTGGCATACGTGAACTGAACAAAATATTTTATTTTTAAATAGATTTTATGCGTATCGATTCTACGTATCATACAAGAGCTATTTAAATGTATTTGCATTAAAAGCAAAATACCGTATGAAACGATATAAAGACAGTATATTTAAAAAGTGTGACGTGATATGACGTTTTTAAGGTGATATGCGTAATTTACGTATAAAATCGAGTAAGTTACGCACTGTATCTTCCTGGAAGTAAACATTGTGTTCCCTAGTGTTATCAGAGGCAAGGCCACTGGTCATTGATAGATGAGGCAGATCCAAACAAAATTATAATAATTGAGCATTTTCAATATTTTAGAGAAGTGAGTATTAGCAAAAATCTACAGTTATGTTAACAGAAATTGTAAAACACTTGCTGCAAATACATGGGTGGGCTATTGTGCAGCCTATCCAGATTCAGCCAATGAGCTTCATGCACCAATTTGCATCACAACTAGCAAGAATTTCAAATGCAGCTAATTACCAAATAATCACCTTGTTACAAGTCATTGAAACATATGTGATGCATTTTTTAAAATTATTGTATTTTTTATTTAAACTTCATATTTGCGTTATTTTGAGTTGATCACTGTTGAAAATTGTCTCATAATGCCACTTTCAAAATGTTTCTTGAAACTTCTCACTTGCCATGCAGCCTGGCAGCCAGCGTCTGGCCTGGCTTTTCAAAGGAACTGCCAACCATGTGTTGTGGTCACTTGGTTCGTGACGTATCAGGTGCTGCGCAGAACAACTAAAAATCGGTGCACCGGGCCAGCTCACCCATGTCTTTTCATCGTGACTAGGAAATGTCCATGGAACAACGAGAAGCACACAAGGGATTCGCCAATATTATACTCCGATTTTTACGCTTTGGCACTTCAAAGTCACGAACTAAAGGAGAGGGGGGGACGTTGCCACCCAATCGGGAGCTCCAATTTACGTCGTAACGACGCTTCAGATTGGATGACAGTGTCTCCCTTTCCGTCCAGCTCGTGGCCGAGCTGTGCCACTATGTAAAATTCGGAGTATAGCGCATCGAATCGAGAGCTCGCCGCCGCTCACGGCCTCATCCGGCCACTTCACGTCGTATGCCTTTGCAAGGCGATAAGCTCTCCAGACATCGCTGAATTCGTAACATCTCGGCTGTTCTGGGCCTTGCGCGGTGAAACGCACCATTATAACTTATTGTGAAGTTTTGAGAGAAATGGTAAATTGTTTTTATGTGTGTCCTGATTATTAAGTGCTCTTACCAGGTTTGTGGGTGCTTTTACGTGAAGAAACTTGAAGATATCGTAGAGTAGCTAAAAAAACAACAACAAACAATTTGGTTTACTCACATTTGAAGAGAAGCTCTTTATTGATTGAACGTGTTTCCTTTTGATTGTGAACGAATAATTTGTTTTGAGAATTTGTGTGCTAAGTTGCATAGAAACATTTTTGAACTACTGTGATTAAAAAAAAACTGATCGTGTTTATCTTAATTGTAACTTTCCAAGACTAATCACTATGAAAATTAATTAGATGTTTGAAAGAAGAACAGTTGTCTAGGTATTTAAGGATATTTTCTGTTTGGTTAATACGTAAGATAGCTCGCCGCCTATACCCTTTGTAAAACCTATACCATTTGTAAAACTTAGTTTTCCTGCTTTAAAAATAATACATAATTATAAAAAATAAACACAAGGAGAATGTGCAGCTTTATTCCTTGTATTAATTGAGAAAGAAGTTTTGGGACCCAATAAAGAGAAAGAGCATTTATACAAACAAATGTCATTTAAAAATTTGACATTGAAATATACCAACAACGTCTCGTCATAGACTCTTACGAGATCGTTGGCATCATTCATCTAAGATGGTTATAATCGTGACCCGTTCCGAATTTATATTAAAATTTTGGGCGCCAGGAACAGGTTACGTTAATTAAAAATGACCAATGCTTCCACAGCTAATTTCAACTAATGTATAAATGTCCGGCTAGCTGGGTCAATGGGTCCCGTTATGGATAATCGCTATCGCCTAGATAGCCGATTACTTGATCTGCCAACTGTACAGTATGGCGAGGAATCTGAAAGGGAATAATTATCTATTTCTAACTATTTAACAATTTTGATTGACTAAATGAAAATCTTTTCATTTCCAAAAGAAAAAAAATTCAACAATTTATTTAACAATATTTACAATTGTTTTTGTCCTTAGGTCATGACCTCGTTTTAAAATATATCTTTTGTACTGCAGTAATTATTTACCGTCTTGGTCGCCGACGCCCCGCAGTCTCTTCTCACTTGAATGTAGGCGATCCCAAGTTCCGCTTCTCTCTTCTAATCTTGCGACGTTGCCGACGCATCCAGCCCTCACTGACTAGAATATCTACCGGTTCTTAATTGGTATTCAGAGTTCTTAGTCTTCCCCAACTCGTGGTAAAATATTAAAGTCCAAAACCGCAATATATATAAAACTTTCAAAGTCCTAATCGAACTTCCCATTGTACATCAACTTCCAGATTCCGAAAAACTATTGAGTCTCACTCGAAACTTACAAGTCCTACTTCACTAACGTTGATCTCGCGAGCGATCTTTACTACTCGACGACCACTATCAGAATGTCCAGTTCTCCCTGTTCTTTCGCCCTCAACGCTTCGGTATCCGTTCTTCGTTCCTCTTTTTTTAAAACAAAACTACAAAATTTGACAGTCTATTCTCCCTTAGCCAATCCATTCATCTCTTATCAAACCAAGTAGCCACGCCCTCGACAGTCACTCCTTTTCAGACCAATCACACATTATTTTATCTGTCTATCTAGCCAGCGCCCCCCATCTCTTCAAGGCCTGAATGCAATTTGTTGACCTTGCCAACCACTGCGCCGGCGTTGCTAAGGCTGTATATCGCCATTTGCATACCCTTTTGTCCAACCTATTTACAGCCAATATTATTAACAAAATATTATATATTTTGGTATATCACAACATCTTACAATAGTTCGAGTCTCTCTTTCAAATTTAGTAATGTAGGATGTTTAGAAGTATTTTACACATGTTTGACTTATACATTCTTGATGATGATTAAGTTTAAGGGTGCTTCAACAGAGAAAGTTATTGGCGCCTGATGATACATTCATGAATGTCAATAAAACGATAATATGACAGCTTCCAAACGTCAGGCATTATTTTAGAAGAGAAATGTCAGTGGGGAGGCATCCGGTCTTCGATAGGTGCAGCATGAACAAGCTAAACAACAAAAATATTTTTTAAATGAAGTTTACTGTATCCGTAGAGATGAATTGGATAGTTATTAACAATAAATACATTTATTTAAAATGTAGATAATCAGACGAGAAATAACCAGACAACAAAGAGAAGGCCACAACATCATCACTAATATCAGTGCATCTAATAAAGAGCTCGCCGTCTCCCTTAGTGACTCAACCGACCGCAACGATCCGTATTCTGTTCCACGGGGAATAGCACTCTAACTCCACGCTTTCTTCGGAAAATCTCGGAGATATTCGGCGGTTTCCAGACGCACCTGACGAAACGCGCCAATAGAACACCCCATAGCTGCATCACAGAATGAATTTGAAGTGTGTGTGTGTGTGTGTGTGTGTGTGTATGTGTGTGTGTGAAACGGTGGGTTGTTTTTTAGTGTATTGCGTACGGATTGTTGCGCGTTTTTACTATTTTTGGTTGTTAATATTGTTAATTTTTTGTTGTAAATAGAGTTATCACAAAAAAGGGGGAAATAAAATATATCGCATATCATCTCACAGAAAACCATTTCCCTGACATTTTAAATGTCAGGCTTTTGGCCGTGAAAAGAGGCCGACCTTGCCCTGCGTTATTAGAATTGAGAGCTAAAATTGCCGCAAGACACAAAGTTTACACCAGATACGTAACGATGTCTAAATATGAGGTTTACAGGTGCCTCTGAGGAAGTGAAAAATATTTTGTTGGCTTTTTCATGTATTTTCAAAAGAGGCCAGTAAAAGTACGTGAGTTTATACTGCAGTTTGCAATTTAAGTTACTTTTCAAAATCGGGTAAAGCTTATGAAAAATCAGAAAGCCTCCTTCAATACGTTGTGGACAGTTTGAGAAAAGACGGAGTGGATGAGGACATAAACAGAACATTAGAAGTTAAAAATACCTAACACAATAAGGAAGTGCAAACGAGAAGTCTCGAAACGTTTAATTAATGTCACAAGCATTTAAGCAAAACAATAACTTCACTTCGCGGTCACATTGAAACGCATCAATCGCTTCATAGAGGAACTTATGTAGAGGCTTGGAATTTGTTTAAATGATGATTAAACGAGCACAGATTTGAGTGTGTAAACGGCAGAACCACTAGAAAAATATATCTAATTTCCTCTCCCAATTGCTTCAAAAAGGAAGATCCGGACATTCGACTAATTTTGGGCCCACTACTCAAAAATGCAACGCCTCTTCCCTGAAACTGATACACATTTAATTTTTTACTAATTTGAATAATTTAGATTCTGAATTTATTTACATATCAAGCTCGTTGTGAGTAGAAATTTTATTGTTCGTTGATTAATTTTTGCTCGCCTGTATTTGAAAATTCGATTGTTTCTACTTTAACCAAGTCTGGCAAAGCGAGAGTTCTCAGCACTTATCAACTAATGCATTATCACGAGATAATGGGAGTGTAACCCACCTCAAGCACATGAACAGCACCCTAACGCACAACTTTCGGATCGGCCGAAACGTCAGCCACCAAATCGACGACGCGGCTCATCCCGGATAGCCTGGACAACATGAATTCCGGCCGCGGAAGCCTACGCAATCAATTCAATCCTCTGTCCTTATCGCCAAGTTGTATAACTACCATCTCATAGCCGGCTATGATTCTTCCTCTCCCGTCATTTCAATACAACTATTTCCCTCACCATAACACGCCAAGCGTGGTTTCGTCCACTGGTGAGTAGGAGAGTGAATGGAGGAAGAAGAATTCTCTGAATGCCTTGAGAATCTGGCTGTCCTGAAGAAGTTGAGATCGATTCCTTGGGAGAAAAGTGTGAAAGGGCGAAAAATACTTAGTCAATTATAAACATCCGCTACGCCTCTAAAGATTCTGAAATACAAAATGGTTAAGTAACATTTCATTATTCATCCAAAACAAGTTTTCCGTAAATATTTGTTTTTGAATTACAAACAAAACACTTCTCTTACACCATCACTCCTTCGAACGTTCACCCAATATTACCACTTCACAGTTTTAGCTTCTGTCACAATGATGAGAGCGGTTCCTGTTAGCTCCTGAATATTCCATTTCCATCACCATAATCCCACAATCCTACCCACATTACGTCGGGTACAACGTGGTATTTTATGCCGTTAATTTCACGCCGGCGTCGAGTTGCTGCTTCTGCTATGATGATACGACGAAGCGGTCGCTATATCTTCCTTTTCATTCCGCGAAGCACTTCAGTATTAATACTCCTATCGTAAAGCTCTCAGTGTTTTCCACTATCACTCTCGCCGCCATGTTCTTCGTCTCGCTTATTTCCACGCCTTCGCCCTGTGTCGTCGTGGGATAATTAAAAGACCAGAGTAGTTTTTCGTATGCACCATAAGTTTATTGATTACCGCATGGTATCCTTTTAAACTGGGAGCCTACTTCTCCACATCAGCATAAGCCGATAAAATCCCGGTAGATGGCCTGTTATGAGATGGAACACATTTCCTACAAATTTTTAGACCCTTACCAATCTTTAGCAACTTCTGTGTCACAGCTGGTAAACCAACCCCTTTTACCTACTCTGAAATGATGTGGCTGATTTACTTTAAATTCCAAGAAGAATGGGTTCTGGCTGCCTTCGTAGACGCCGGTGATGCTTTTCGTCACCCACCTCCTCAAAAATTCTCTTGATCCCGCCCGGGTGTAGCATTTTATTTATTTATTTATTTTTTTGTCCAAAAAAAACAGTAAAAACTGTATATGACGTGTGGGGAAAGAATTTATCTGCGCACATTTCTTGAGGGCCAGAATTAAAAAAAAATAGAAAACGAAAAAATGAATTTAGAAAATAATTATTTTAGAAAATAAAAAATATACTAATTCATTATATATCTTTGTTTTGTTACAATAAACATTATTTTTATTTTTCACGATCAGTATAGTCTCTAATTGTATACAAACAGTTTTCCAGCAGAAAAGATTTTACTTTTAACTTACGTTTAGGTGGTGCGTGGATGCAGACCCACCTGCCGGCAAGCTATCCTGCCAACTTGGTGGCCTGCGTTACATGTCTCCTGTGATTTTACATTCCTAAAACCGGAAGTGCGTTTTTGCTGTCATGGAGTGGGCGATTTTACCTTCTCTCTATGAATTTCTTTTCGCTGCCCCCTATTATTATAATTCCACTAATAATCCTAATGATGCACCCACCGCGTTTATCATTTTCCGGATGTCACGCCGCCATATTCCCGCTGTCTCTGTGCGCAGCTGTCTCTGTGATAAAAACATTGCTATGCCTTCCTTTCCATTCCTGATATCACAGTAATATTGCTTCACTACAATCCTCGTAATTCTGCTCTCTATAACTTCCGTCGCCGCGTCCATGACCTCGTTATGTTATTGTCAGGCTATTGCCAAGCTGTCACATTACCGCCTAGCCTCATTCCAATAGCGCGCTATCTCTCCAATACGATGAAGCCGTCGATGATCCCCCTTTCCATTTTTTCGTCGCCATGACTTCTGGCCATCACCATAATATCACTGTTCTCATCATCATAGATTTTACAATTCCTCAATTCCTCCTATCGACAAGCTACTCATCTCTCCAATGAAAAATTTGCAACCAAAACCAGCTTATTCCACTTGCGAACCATTCAATATCAACCGCACAATATTTGACGTGCCGAATATCATCTCACCACATTTTACGTGGAAATGAGCTGAATTTGAATTATATTCTATTGTGATATTATGAAGGCCCACATTAACTTAGCAAAATCTTTAAGTTAATTTTGGTACATAATGGAGTGAGCTGGTTTTGGTAGCAAACACCTCATTTCTAAGCTGTCATGAAGCTTCATTCCAGGGTCACTACCGCTGCCTATAGTGTACGATGAATCTGCAACCATGTCTACCTTTCCCTTCCTGCCCACACCACAATCTCGCTGCTCCTATCAGCCTGCAAATCCTCATACGACCACGCTCCCCGCCACTCTCAATTACACTCCGGCCATCCGCCTCATCGTTGCCGCCCCCGCCGCAGCCAGCCTCGGGAACATCGCCACCCCCGCCCCCACATCTCTCGCCAACACCTCTGCCGCCACAGCCACAACCATAACCGCCGCCACTACACCGGCAACCCGTGCCACCGCCACCGGCAACCCCCCGCCGCCGCCACCGCCACCACCGCCACCGGCCACCCCCGCCACCAGCCACCCCCGCCTCCGTCGCCGCCACCGCCACAGCCACCGCCACCTCCACCACCACCGCCGCCCCCTCCACCACCACCCCCACCGCCGCCGTTACCGCCACCACCTCCACCACCCCTACCACCCGCACCACCTCCACAACCTCCACCGCCGCCACCACCACCATCGCCGCAGCCAACACCGCCACCACCACCGCCGCCACCACCGCTGCCACCACCGCCGCCACCACCGCCGCCACCACCGCCGCCACCACCGCCGCCACCACCGCCGCCACCACCGCCTCCACCACCGCCGCCACCGCTATGATGAAGCGGTCGCCGCGCCTTACGTGGCGGGCGCTAACTAGCCCTATTGGTCTGCGGCGCGGCCGCGTGCGCGCAGCCGTATATCTAGCTTTACGACAAGCGCCGCGCCGTCATTATCGCTTGTCGCGGGCGCAGCCCGGCGCGAGTTTTATGACGAGGTGGCGGGGGTTGGGAGACCGGGATTCGAGTGGGAGAGACATTTCGTGTTTCGCGAAATTCGAACCTGACGTTTCGATTTGTAAACCATTGTTAGAGTTGAAGTTTTTCATGTGATTATGTAAGGGACGTACTATGTTGATTTACACTTCACTTTTTAATTTTTTTTTATTTGCCTACAGAAACAATTTACGACTCTATAGTTAGGTCCATAATCGTTACGTAATATCCTTTGAGATGTGGGTGTTTTTCCCTTAGGTGCGGGTGTCTTGCTAGGTCTCTTGCAACTACTTTTGTTGCACACCCCTACGTGAGCAGCGGTTTGTAGTTTGTAAAAGTTCTTTGAATGTTGACCACACAAGGATTTCTTCATGATTTCAAACACGTGATAATCAGACAAGGAAAAGCGCAGCGGGTGCGGTAGCACCTCAGAGCCCATCGCTGCTATTGCTTTGGATGTTTAACGACTTGTTTGCTCATTGGCGTTATCTTGCTGCAGCAGAACGCCTTTTTAATTTACTTCCCTGACTGCTTCTTTAGTATATCTCAAGAAAGTTGCGTACGGTATGAACAAAAGCGTAATTCTAATGGAAATGACTGACACGAGCCAGCCAGTGAGGGTAATTCCGAAGAAAGTTGACGACGCTGTCCGACAACGGGATTAGGGACTTCAAGTGTCTCCCAAGCCGCATTCTTCAGATTTCGCTCCGACTGATTGTTAGGATTCGTGAAGAAACCCCTTCGTGGCCAGCATATCATTGCCTGATTCTGCCTTTGTTGATGTAATTTAACAATGTGACCTTTTGGGCATTCCTTCCTCTTTTTGGTTAGTTGTGGTCTTCTATTTACGCCTCCTTGGTAACGTGGGTAGTGGGAGATGTGCAGAAATAGAATTCTCGGAAGTATTTACAATTTTCACTTACTTTGCACCTTATACCAAAATATATTTTTATATAATGATTCTTTATAATTACTTTTTTACAACGAATTTATAATAGATTTGTTGCTAAGAAGGACTTTTACCAGAGTCTTTTGTAGTTATTTTCTGTCATCTACATCAATAGTATATTACTTCACGGATTTATTTGCGGAGTTTCTGTACGCGAAAGCTAATAAATATTCAGTTTTCGTTAAAATAATCATGAACACTCATAATATCAATGAATAGGATGTTCGTACTTAAGAAATTACAAATGTTCGTTATTCTCGTTTTTTAGAATTTTTTCAATGTAAAAATTGGAAAATATCTTGTAGTAGTGAATGAATTTACACAGAAATATAATTTATTTAATTTATTTGACCTCTATACCCTCTTGATATAAGTTATACAAAAGGAGCGTAATTTGCAAGAAAGAGAAATGTCGTCTTCCGCAATTAATGTCAAAACATTACCTTTTATTCAACATTTCCGTATACTTTTAATTTATCAAACTGAAATTATTATTATATATCCTTGTTGGAAAAATAAAAATAAAATGAAACGTAATTCATGTACGTTTATTGAGATATAATGCTTTGAATTGTACATAATTTATCTTTTTGTATACCATGACAATGAAACAAAAATATTTGTTGACAAAACATGTACGAATGTTGGGAAACCCTGAGGCACGCAGTTTTAATATGCGAACAAAGATCGCTGGAACGAATAGTCGTTTTGAAATTCTCGGCGCTTATTATTCTGCAGATGGGACGTAAAGAACGACTGTTGTAATTGAGATGTTCCTGTGAGTGCGAACATAAATGTCATGGTGCTATAAATTCATATGAAGATTCGTATCTTCAGTAACGGCTTACGAAATAAATGGGCATTTCCTTGAAAGCATGTCGTAAAACAATCAATGTGCTCCTCTAAAGATTACGGCGGTGTCTGGGAGGTTTTGCATTCTGCAGCTATACAATTCCCGCCACGCGTTGTTACTCGAAAACGATAACGGTGAAGCAGAATCTCTAGCAAGTATCTCGAACCGTTCGTAAGGTCTTCGAGTTACAAAACGTACGGTCAGAAAAAACACAGATATTAAAATGCACGCGCAAAAATACGGCATACTAGTTTCGTGTTAATTATGTACTTTCCTTGAAGACAACGCCGCCGTTGATCTCCTCCCGAGACAGAGCCGTGATTCTTCTGTCGGCCGTAATGAGATGTCTAACTTTACACCTCCTTTTATTCCTCCCGCTTACGTCGAAACGAATCGCTTTTTCACCAGGTGACGAAACTCGGCGCGCTCTCTCCCTCTCTGTCCCTCCCACTCCTCCCACACGTGCGCGAGTTCTCTCTTCACGCACGTTTTCTGAACGCGTAGTACCGCCTCGCGTATAATAGACAAGGCTGGAGATTGGTCTTGACATAAACTTATGTAAGTTATGTAAAAAGTTACAACATTAGCATAGCGCGCTGGCTGGCGGCGGTGGCGGCGGCGAGTGGCGGCGAGCGGCGGCGGCGGCGGGGGGCGGCGGCTGGCACCTTGCTCCCCGCTGGGGTGTGAAGCGGCGGACCCCACGGCCACATACCGCGCCGAGCCACGCACAAAAACACGCCCGCCCGACACAACAGAAATTAATTCTCGCGGCTCGGCCGGCTTCCCGAGCCTTCGCGCCCTGCGGGCCTCCCGCGCCTGCTTATCCTTCGTTCGCGTCCGCGCCTTCGGGTTGCTCCTGCCTCCGCCGCCACCACCGCCGCCCTCTGGTGCGCCGGTCTCGCACCCGCCCGCACACTGACCTGGCCAGCCGGAATACTGCTTCATTCCAATTTTTTTTTTCATTTTTTTTGTCCTCTTGCTTGGCGGTGTTGTCAGTTTACAAGAAAAGAAAGAATATAGATCAAAGAATAATATAAATAAGGAAACCTGGATAATCAACTTTAGAACTGATAGAAACAAAGGCTCTGTTATGGTATGGCATTCAAAAATGTTGGACAGTGATCGTAACTGCCAAAGATGTGGGAATACCATTTTGAAGAAAGAAGATATAAAAACCAAGAAAAAAATGGGAGGAAGACGTAAGGTCAATGATGGCGTTTCCGGCAGTATAGCCGAGGTTGCTCAGGCTGAAGAGCCGTGTCTGCCTCGTGTCTGATGGGTGGACGAGTTCGAAACCGCCCGGGGCATGAATGTTTGTGTGTCACGGTACAGTTACCGTTGCCTTCAATGTTACTTACAGTGGTCGTAGTATGACATCAATACTTAAAAAGAGACCTTAAATAAGTTTAAAAAAATATAATAATGGTGGCGACAGATTTAGAAGATGCTGTCTGGGAAGATCGGAAGAAATGAAGATAAGGCAGTGAGAAACGGCGACAGATGTGGAGTACTCGCTTTACTTCTACCACTTACTTGTCCTCTTGCTTTGGTACTTAATAACACTCGATATATCTTCTTCTTTGATGCTTCGGTGTTTTGACTTTATCCACAAAAAGGAATCTTTTTGTATGTTTATTGAACCTCGGTGACTCCTTTCTCACTCTGCCATTTCTGGTCATACACCAAACCCTCTGCACTCCTCGGGGCACTGTTGGCCTTAAGTTTGTTTCTCGCCCCCGCACCAAATCCCACGCTTTCTTAATATGTTTGGTCTCTTCCTTTGTTTTGCTCCTACCTCCTCCCCTCCTAAGTTCTCCCTCGCAACTACTGACCTGGCAACCGCGCGCATTGCTCCAATTGGAATTTATTTCGTTTGTATTCTGTGTTTTTCGGCTCATTTGTTTATTATCTTTATTTTCATTTAGCCTCAGAAGAAACTCTCTTGACACCTTGATAGTTTGACTGACCATTGATAATGTTTCTTTTCTGTTCTCTTTCCTGAACTGTAATCGCATTAATACAATCTTCGCTTCCATATATTCTCTGTTCCCACAAGTTTTCTGTTACTTTCTATAACTCACTTATATTTCCCTTGCCCCCTCCTTTCTCTTGCCCCCTCTCAGGTACTATGTAAATTTACTTTCTTTCCTTTAGTTTTTAAAAACATCTGTATCATCTTCTCGTCCTGCACAATCATATGTCCACCATGCACCCGAGAGTTCATTTTGCCGGTTTTGTATTGTCAAATACAAATATATTGTAAAATACTTCAGACCGATCAGCTGTTTTTACTTCTAGATCGATCCTGTTCGTTCCCTACTCTCATTCCATCACGTACCTGTCTTCTTTCTTTCGATTCTCCCTCCCTCAGTTTAGTTTCTCTCTTGAGTTATTTTTTCTTCTTTTTTCGAAGCCCTTTTATATGCTTCCTCGTAATCCACAAAATACTTTTACTTGCTTGTTCTCTTCAATATGTCAATATTTTTTCATAACCACTGTTTCTGATTTATTCGTAAAATATTTTGCTTTAAAATAATTTATTTTCCCCTCATACGGAATGTTTCTGAATTCCTTGTGGAGCCAATGTAAGACTCAAAACTTCTTCCTTGTAGTTTTTTTTCACTTGTGCTATTGAGCTCTGTCCTCTCTTTCTGTCTCTTTCAAACTTCGACTTTATTAATCTTCCTACCTTTTGCATTCCCTTGTAAAACAACTACAATATTCCTCAGTACGTTTTAATCTCACTGAAGCTCCATTTTAGACTTTATCACTGCGATAACTTCTGTCTATGCTGCTGTCTTCACGGCTATTCTCCTCACCTCTTCTGCCTCTGACGTTGCGATCCATGGCCGTTTTTTAATGGGGATGAGGATACTTGCGATTTTGCCCCCAGAGTAAATTCGATCTTACCTGTGGTTGACAGAACATGGAGAAAACGAAACTGGTGATAGGGACAAGGAAAATAATAGTATCTTCGGAGAAGCAGCAAGAGAAGACTGGTTGCGGAGTTGAGAAGGAAGAGAAATAGAACGGGGCAGCATAGAAAATTATATTGAAAAGTAGTATCTTATCCGATTCGGAGGAGGGAAAAAGAGGAGAGAATAGACAAGGAGATAATATGAGGGAGGCGTCACAAACCAGGGCTGAACGGAAAGAAGGGTAACAGGGGCACGTAACGAAGGGGGCAAGAAACTGCTGGATACGATATGAAGATGTCGCGAAAAGTCATAGGAAGAGGATGTGAAAGACTGGGAAAAGACCCAAGAAAAGCAAAGGCCAAAAATATATTTTCCCCGAGGTGAGAGAAAATAAAAAAAGCAACTGGAGAGACTCAGACCACCAGAGAGAAAACACGAGGGCGTGAAAGGAGGACGATCAGGGCTGGGCAGGGGTGTACACGCTGGGACGAGAAGCACGTACGGAGAACAGAGGGAATGAAAGTGAGGTGGAGCTGACGCGGAAACTGGGAGAAGAGAAGCGGGGTGGAACTAGGGTTGCCAACAGTCCTCCATTTGGGAAAGCGGTTCTCCATTGATGTCATTTGTCCTCTCGTCCTCCTTTGTATTTCAATTTGTTTGTCATTCTTTAATTACATTTTTTTTATTTTTAACATTTGTTGTCATTTATTTTATCACATGACTAACATCTACGACGTTGTATCATTTACTGTGTAATTTAGAATAGAAAACATGAATATCCTTTTTCTGAACACACGCTTATTACACAAGCTTGCATGATAGTGTCCCTGTCTAGCGACTAAAATAAAAGAGACGCTCATCTGCATTTTGTGAACGAATCTTATCACTTGAATAGCAAATGGAAAGAAGAAAGAAATAGAGCTGATATTGCCCTAAATTAAATATTTATAAAAAAAATGTCGATGCTTTGTCTTTTTCTTTATCGAGTGTCCTCCCTTTTACATGAACATTGTTGGCAACCCTAGGTACAACGCAACTTCAACGGGTAAGACGGACCAAGAAGCGAGACGAAGCGACGCGGTGCTGAGTGAGGACTGGGAGGACGGCGCGCTGGAGAGGGAGGGGGACGAGTAGGTCGAGCAGAGCAGTGGAGGGTGATATCTACCCGCGCATCGCCTGCTGGATGCTTCGACGCTGCTCGCGCTCTCTCCGTAACGGCGCGATTATCGCGACCGTAGATTGCGGAAGTTACGGAGTAAATATTTGTCTCGGACCGCAAACGGCCTCGGAAATTGAGATAGATGGCTCCAGAACGCGTCCTTAAACTTCTGGCCCTTCTTATGTCTCCAAGGCAGCAGTTGTAGTACTAATCCGCCTGGCAGACGATGTTCTGATAACGCCCTCGACGAACAGCCAACGCAGTTTCTACAAGTGATGATAGTAGCCAAGAAACAGCCTCAGAATTATCGGACGATATTACAGGAGATGAAAACAAACAGTTCTTGCTGAACTTTAATTGAATGCAGCGAATGAAGAAACTTCTGTGTAGATTTATAAAATTTATGTTGACTTCACTGAAATTAAATTACAGTAGGACATCGATTACCCGAACTAATTGGGACCAGGTATGTTTCCGATATTAGAAAATTCGGATAACCGAACATAATATCTACGTAGACTACCGTTGCACTAAATGGCTGCTAAAAATGCTTTCTGCTAAAAATGAACATTCCGAGTGAGTTACAACTGTTAAGCATTTACGATCGGTTGTTTGACACTGTACCGTTTGTTGTTTTGGATTTAAAAGTGGAGAAAAATATTCTTCTGCTAATAATAAACATTTCGAGTTCTTAAGAATTTATTGTAGGATTTTTCAAACTACACTGAAGTCAGATGGTTGTCTATATAGTACAGTATCTCGTTAATATTTTATTATTGTCAATAATATCTGGGATTATTCTCAATATTCAATTTTACAAAAGAAAATGAATGAAATGAATGTGTATAAAGAGTGTCAAAAAGGTGTAAAAAATTGTTATCCCGAGATAATATGAGTTCAGATATTTGATGTTTCGGATGATTGACGTTCGGACAATCGACGTCCCACTGTAATTAAAATCAAATTATTTTCTTTTCACAATATGCGACGTTTACAATGAAAGACAATATTATAATCGTCAGTTATGAAAATGTTTGATAGATATTTTCTTGAGATAGGACCTATATCGCGATAACTTAATATTATTTACCATTAAACAGTGAGCGACAACTATTGGCCAATTTCAGAAAATGAAACTTGAAGCAGGAGAAAAAGGCACTATTTTAGCCTTTGCGTTATATTTCGGGAGTCACTAAAGTAACTTGGAAATCTTAGCTAAGGGTTAGGAAATTTCCCCAACTCTTTCTCGTTTTACACCCGTCGCGACGATTTTCCTTCCATTCCGGTGCAAGAGCTAATGAATAACGTTCTGCTTCCAACCTTTTGCCCGGGCATGTACCGGAATCCACCATCTTCGATTGTTTCGCGAGGGCTCCACTCTCCCACCGGCTCTGAAGTGATACGCGGCGACAACCCCTGCTATCCTCCCCCCCACCTCCCCCGCCTCCTCCCCGCGCGCGGTGAGGGAATTCCTGTCATTGTCGCCGCCGCAGCCGGGAGGATACCGGAATTAAAAACAGGCCCCGAAAGTAATTTCACGGCGTGAAATGATATTTCTCTCCATTTCATTCGGAAATATAACAATATTCGTGCGGTAGGAAATCGATCTACTACTGCTACTGCTTCGTCGGGAACGAGCGAGGGGGGGGGGAAGCGAATAAAAAAAAATAATGGAAAAAAAGGGGTGATAAAAAAAGAGCACACAGTCGGATTCGAATTAATTTCCAGCGTCGCATTGGTCGGTTTGACGCGGCGTGTCGAACGACGCCGGGGCGCGACGGGGGCAGCTGCGCGGTGATCGTCCACTGTTCGCGGAAGGCGCGCCGAGCGAGGGGCCCCCGCGGCGAGACCGCGTGACGACGCTCCACGCCACGCCGCGCCGCTCCACGTCCCGCCGCGCCGGAATCATAGTGGAATCAATTATTCATGAAAAATGGCCGCGGGCCGCGGAGGCACGGACGGTCGTTCCACGAAACGCCGGCTAACGCGCGGACACCGCCGCCGCCGCCGCCGCCGCCGCCGACGACGACGACGACGACGAGGTCTGCGCTCGGCTGCGGTGGATGCTGAGGTGCTGCTTACATTTTCTGATCTAGTGTTAATTCTGTGCTGAAGTTGGAAAAAAATGTTCGACGGAATTTATCTGAAAATATACATCAAAAAGAGTGATTCATACATTACAGTAATAGTCCAATTATTTAACTGGAATATTAAAGTCAACGTGGAACGCGGATCCCCCCCAGTAGCAAAGAACGTTAGCTATATTTATAATGTTTTAAATATTTTACTCATTTTGCCTAGTTTTTCAACTTTATCTTCCATTTCGTGTATCAGTGCTGACACTACAACACTGTTACATTCTTCTCCAACATATCCATGCTATCACGGATTTCTGTCACACCTTCTATCATAAATTCTCTCTCACCGAGTCCTCCTTCCGCTATTTACACTTTCACCATCGTGTCTTATCTTCTCGCTGACCCCTGCTTCTGTCCAATTGTCCTCCTCTCCTGCTGGTCCTCCTTAGAGTCAACCTGTCATCTTCATCCGGTTCCATTCTCTGTCCAATCGTCAACGGAAGTAGTTCTTCCTCGGAGTCATAAGACATTTTTTTGTAACTCCTCCATCCAAACAACTGCCTCATAAAAATATCCACGAAAATTAATTTGAATACATTCCTCATATTATTAGAGTTCTGAGAACTTTTTCTTCAGATATCTCCCTCATTGTCACCTCTGTCAGGACGCCTCCAGCCACCATTGCCACTGTAACTCTCTCGCCTGAGACACATCCTGCTGTCCTGATCGTTTACATGTATCATCACCGCGTCTGCACCTTTGCGCTAATTACGAGTAATGCAACATTTTTCGAGTTGAGGAAAATGTATTTGTGTCCTATGTGAAAATTGCCCTTTAAAAATATTCCAAAACAATTTTAAGATTTCACTTAATTTTTCAATTCTTCTTTCACTCACTGTGTGAGTAAACTTCAGTCTTCGGCACTGTTGTTACCGTCATTTATCAACTCCGACCTTACCTTTCGATCGATTCGTCACCTCCGTTTCTTCTCTACTCCCCAGCATCCTCTCCTCGAGCCTGCTGAGAGTCCATCTCGGTCCTTCCCAATCACCCTAAGTGTGTCTGCGCCATTGTCCCAATTTCGAGAAATTCAACATCTTTGGAATTGAGGAAAACATATTTACGCCCTGTGTAAAAGTGCTCAGTACAAAATATTCCAAAACAATTTTTAAGATTTCACTTAATTTTTCAATAACTTCTTTCACTCATCCTTTGAGTAAACTTCAGTCTTCGGCACTGTTGTTACCGTCATTTATCAACCCCGACCTTACCTCTCGATCGATTCGTCACCTCCGTTTCTCTTCCAATCCCCAGCATCGTCTCCCTGAGCCTGCTGAGAGTCCAACCCCAGTCATCCCGAGCGTGTCCGCGCCTTTGTCCCAATTACGAGGAACGCGGCCTCCTCCGGATCGAGGAACAGGCGCGGCCGCCCTGTGCGGAGGTCTTTGTTGCGCGGTGTTTAACTAATTGGGTTGTTTGTTGTCACCGCCCGCGGGCGACGCCTCCCCCGCCGCACAATGAGCCCCCCCTCCCCCCACCCTCGCCAAAGAACAGACGACGACGCGCGGCGTTATCGACGCTGGTATCGTTACGCCCCAACACGACGCCGGCCGCTGGAGGTCACGGCTCCGCTGTGAAGAGCGTGGACCAGGCGTGCCAACGAAGGGTTAAAGTGGTTCGAGCTGCCGTTGGCGGATTAGCGCTGTCATCGGGTGTTCCAACGGGATAATGAATTATTTTTATAGCTTGACTGCAAGGGGTGAAAATGATGCATTTAGAGGTTATGCTTGTACGCTTCCGTGTGTTTAATTACGCTTACTTGCGTGATCTACTGAAATGAAGGAAGCTGAAATTTTCCGTGGATTGTTGAAAGTAACAAGTCTTTATAATAATTTTATTAAACCAATATGTTCGAGAGATACCTTTGTGCTGTGAGAGATCTCCGTGGAATATAAACTTATTCGCGAGGATTGAGGTTGCCGAAGTCACAGAAGAGGACAGTGTTGTCGAGGAATTCGAACACGACAGTGTATTGTTTTAATTATTTCGTTGAAAAACTCGAGGAGGATAATTTGCGAGGCGCATTCAGAAAGTGAACGTCCATAGGTCATTGAAAAAAAGAAGTCACGGAAAAACTTTATTGTAGCTGGATTAGGAGATGTTGCACTCTTTCGTGCGTAATCACCACCAGAACTGAGACTTTGTCACTGTGAAATCAACTTTTGAATCTCTGTATAGTAGAAGTCTGCTTGCTGGGATTAGTACCAGTGCGTAAAAGCCACTTGCAACTGTACTAAGCTGCTGTCATTGGGTATTCGAACAAGATAAGTTATTATCATTACCCAACCAAGATGTGCCAGGAAGGTGATAATGTGTTTAGTTGTTCACGTTTGATTTTTGTCATGGGTATGTTTAATTTCTATATTAATTACAATATTATATCAATGATTACTATATCAATACAGTTACCAGTACGTCAGTGGGAGCTCCTTGCACTGTGAGAAATATTTTCCAACGGTGCCAACGGTGGGGGCAAGATTTTTGTTGGTTGGTGCTATTCCAAAGAAATTGGTACCTTCATCTGAAACTCGAACTAGATAATGTACTGTTTCCATTAGTTGTTTGTAAAATACGAGAACGATAATAAGTTTAGACATGGCATTAATGAAATCTGTGTATGTTTCATTAGTGAACTGTTTGCAATGAAAGAATCTGAGATTACGTAATTTAACAGTCTGTTGAACAATTGTGTCTTGCTTCCTGCATGAACCAGAAGATTCTTCTTCCACCGCTGTGAGAAGAGTCACACAGATGTGTCAAATCGAAGGTGAGAATTAAGGTGGTTGGGTTTTGCAAGCAAGCAGATTAACGCTGTCGACGAGAATTCGACCGAGATTATATGTTATTTTTATTGCCTGACTGCGGGATTTCAGGGTGATAATCTACTTAGGTTTGTAACTTCTCATGTGACTACTTCTTTACTGTATCAATTGCAATGAGAATAAACTGGTGCTCTAGTGTGTTTAACAGATCAGAGAATGACATTAGTATTGACGGAGATGGACAAAATATTGCAAAATTACATGTTAAATTACGAATACGTCGTCGTTACTGGCCAAGTAGCCTGGTCAGTCTCTCAGACCACGAACGCATCTTGTCTGGCAAGCAATGACCATGTTTCGGGTTATTTACTATTGCATAAAGTTGGCATACATGATATGTCTAGATGAATAATATTGTTTGCGGATATATTTTTTTCTATAGTTTATAATTATTTTATGTAGTATTTAAGTCCAGTATTGTTGTTTTAAAATGTATTTCTGTGCTCATATGCGCAAAAGTCGATGATGTGTCAGTTTTGTGTACCAATTTAATATAACTACAATTTAATAATAATAATAATAATAATAATAATAATAATAATAATAATAATAAATATATGTATGTATTTGTATGTATTTGGCATTCTGGATCGATTGTCCGACTTTGCTAGCTAGCTAACGGTGTCCCCTTATGCCTAGCCCTAGTTTAATTTCCACGCTTGGGTGTAAGAGAGATATTTGACGAACATAACGTATTCCCTTCACTACTAGCAAACTCCGCCTACCAGAGCTTTTCTTCGTCACACAGCTACAAAAACAGAATATTTTGAAGGAAAACTACAACTGTATTTTTGCCCGGACTGGGAATCGAACCGTGGATCGCACCACGGGAAGGTAGTACACTTGCCTGTGAGCCACATAGGGTCCTCTAATTAATATATAATATAATATTTATATTATAATCATGTAATAACTAACCAATACAGTAACATATCTAAATGTTTTATGGCTCAGAAAGACCTAATTTGATCTACAGAACGTAAGAAATAACTTCTCATAACTTTGGACTGAGTCTTGAAGATCACTTCTAAAATCGATTTGAGCATCTACATGTGCATCGTGTTTGCTGTGGTTAGTATAGCTACCTTGAAATACTTAGGAAAACACCCTCATGAATATCTCACCGCTTGCCGGACTTTGCCGGCTAGAGAGAGCTCGTAGAAAGCAATTTTTTCGAATTTAAGTGTATCTGAATGAACCATTAACATATATTGTAATGAAATCCATGTGAAATCGACTTTGTATAATTATAATAATAACACAGGACATTTTAACTATTAGGAAATTCTAATTAATACATTAATTAGATGATTTTGTTAACACCGAAAAATAAACAAGCCGATCTAAACAAAAATCATGACATTCATCATTGAATAAAAGAAAGCTGCTGTTGTTGCAGTGTTCTGAGTTTTATGGAGAAATAAAGAGCATTCACGGGAGCTTTTTAACGGTTTCTAGTTTGAATAAAGTAACAAGAAGTTTTTTGCACCAGAGGATAATGCAGAAAATGCGGCCTTTTTAGGTTCAGTGCACTGCGCTCTCAATGATCTGGAGAATAATAAATCTACAAACTTCTTTTAACAAAGCACACTTTTTTCTCGTCTTCCCTTGAAGTTCGAATGAAGAAGAGTCTATTATATTTCATTCTTAGATTAATATTTCAACCATTAAATAATATTTTTAACTTAGTACAACAAAGACATTGATATAATCCATTGGCTATGTTTCGCTATTTAAAGTCAGTTAATTGGGAAAACTAAGTGATTTGTTTTATTGTTAGCTTTAATTGTTAGCTCTTCTTGCTTTTCTCATCTGCGTCCAATCATGCGTGTGAGACGTCAGTTCTTTGGGCTTTCTATATTTGAAATTTATCAGGAATTTATCTACTACTTAATTTCATTTAAAGAAAAACAAGAAAATGGATTAATATAAACATATAGAATCCTGCTCGGTACGCGAACACAATGCGTTCAAGTGCACTCATAGGGTTTACAAAATATTTAAAGACTGAAATATATATGCGTGTTTTTAATATTACTCAATTTTAGTTATTTTATTTTGTTAAGTATATAAGTCTTTTGTTAATATATAAAAATACTGTTATTAGTCAAAGAAAATGTGATGCTTTGCCACCTGAACACAATATCCTAAATTGCCTAGAAATCTACACCGAAAAAAAAATTCTTCCCCACCTTCAGAAACATTTCTTAAATGTAGTCTTATTTTAATGACCTTCAGTAAAGCTGCCTAGACTGTACCTAGCGATAACGGTTCCAAACGTGTATTCTTGAAGTAAGTATTCAAATATCATATACGAAGTACATGGAGGTTTACGTACCTCGCCATTAGCTCGCGTAAAGCCTGCCGGTGGAGGCTTCGGCTGGGAGGGCTGACTCCGGAGGAAGGTAGCGATGCCGAAGACGAATGGCGGACTTGGAGGAGGACGAATGTGCGTGAAATCTCGGAACGCCTTAATTACGACAGGGCGGCGCGAGATCGCGCGCGAGCGGCACCCCGCGGCGGCGCGGCGGGCCGGTGGCGGTGGCGGGGGCGGAGACATGGGCAGAGGCAGCGGCGGTGACGGCGGCTGTATTAGCGATGTGGGAGGGTGGTGGCGGGAGTGGCGAGAAAGGCAGAGGCGACGGAGGCGGCGGAGGTGTTGGGGTGATGGCTGGGATGCAGGGAGGGTGATGGCGGGGGCGGCAGACGAAGACGATGGTGGCAGCGCGAGTGTTGGCGGGAAGCGGGAACGGTGACGGCGTCGGGCGGTTGCAGTGGTAATGACGGTGACAAGGAAGGGTGGCGACTGATGAGGGTGTTGGGAGCGGCAGGGGTGGTGGTGATACAGCAGGGGCAGCGACGGTGACGCTGGCTGCGTTGGTTGTGGCGGCGGTGTCATGGGAAGAGATAGCGGCGGGGTCGGCGGGTGTATTAGTGTTTGCGGGATGGGGAGGATGAAGGCGGAAGCGGCAAGGGGAGAGGTAGAGGCGTTGACGGCGGCTGCAATGGTGGTGATGGGGCTGGGATGAGGCTGGGTGTATGGCGGGGAAAACGTCGATTGCGCGGTAGAGGGCAGAGGCAGCGACGGTGATGACGGCTGCGATAGTGGTGGCCGTGATGGGGTGGGTGGGACAGGAGCGACTGACGAGGGCGATGGTAGCGGCATGAGTGATTGGCGGTGGTAGCGACATGGATAGAGGTAGCGGCGGTGCCAATGACTGCAATGGTAACGGCAGTGATGCGGAAGGATAGCAGCGGGGGTGACTGACGAGGGACGGAGGCGGCGGCGGGCTGATGTCGGGGGCGGCTGCCTTTGCGGTCGGCTGCCCCTGGGCGGTCGTCCTAATAGAATTCATAGAGGTAACACCCTCGGTCTTCCGTCGCTCTTTCAGCCGCTCGTGGTTTACTTTCGGGCACAATCACAGAGGATCTGGAATCAAAACTTTCCCTTGGTGTGTCCTGGCTCAGAAGCCGGTGTACTTGGCTAGTGTGTATCAGCTTATCATTAAATGAGGAGTTGTTATCAATCCTTGTTCCGCGCAAAGTTATGCATCGTTTTAAGAAAAAGTTGGGTCGTGTGATTTGTGCGTAAACAGAGTTTTGTTTGGAAGGTGAGGAGAAAAAAAATGAAAATAAAATAATGTGTTATTAAAATATGTAAATGAAGTCTAAAATGAGCCTTTTTTTATGCTTGAAAAATAACAAATGTGATATGAGTAGGCACAAAGAAGATAAAAATATTTTCAATAAGCAATCAGATAAGTTAGCGAGAATTATTTTTCAAAAGGTTGCATCTCTGGCTACCCACCAGCTCGTACATGAATATTGTGATCGAAAATTTCATTTTTGAGCAACTTTATGTGCCTGCATTGACCATTGAAATGGTTGCAGGATCACTTTCCATAGTCCAGTTCTTCTGTAACAACTTGCAAGATATTCCATGAGCAGGATCTACTAATTTTTTGAGATTGTAATCATTAGCTTCAGTAATGCATATTTAACTACATGCGTAAACTGCCGGTGTGCCTTATTTATGCTCATGGTCTAGTGGGTTGCTCACACCATGTGTGTATTCATAATCCGGTTTACATATCGTGCAATCTTTTAAAATATTCGAAATCTGTTGTGAAACATATCAAACTAACGTATTTGAAAATGATACACTGAATATAGCACTGGAAATAACAGAAAAAACTGCAGGAATTGTTTTCTAAAATGAAACGTTTTACAGAAATGTATAATACACTTCGCATTCCGTAGATTTCTTCTTTTCATTGCTTCTTACTGGACGGACTTTTTGTAAAAGTGAAAACTTGTTAATTATCTTGTACTGAAAGTTCACGCTAGGTTTTATGGTTTTTATGAAATACCTACACTTTCCGGCGAGCAGTGGCTGGCTTCTTAAAGTAATCAGTAATTTTTATTGAGTTTGGATATTTATATAGTTATAATTATTTATTTCTTTACTTCGTGTCCATCAATGTAGAATTCAATTCTGATTTGAATTATTCGTTAATTTATACAATAAATTAAAATAATTTTAGACGTCGTTGTATGTGTTGTTGTATTGGTTTTTATATCAGATTTTACGATTAAAATTAATTTGGGTGTTTAAGCTAATTATGACGTTCATTTTCAAAGTTATAAGTTCAAGTTGTAATTTTAATAGAAAATGAACTCTTTGTTCGTAGAAGGATTGAAAATACATATTCCGTAAACTCCAAATTGTCTTCCTCAAATGATTTTAATATTTTGACGAAAAATAAATGAGAAAACTTCCTACTCTCCATATATTATATCTATTTAAGCCTTTCTCTCTTGATAATGAAGACCTTGTGTCGAGAACTCAAGGATATTGTGAAATTAAATATTAGAAGACGAGGAATTAGATATCAGTTTTGAGTTCATTATGCACATTTAATGAGACAGATTATTAATATTTACGACTCTTCCTTTGCAAGTGGAAGATTGTAAATTATTAAAATGTTAAGATGATGAGGTATAATCAAAGGTGAAATAGAATCTCTTTGTGAAAATTAATATTTTTAGGGAGTCAAACGTAATATATCTCTGCAGAAAGAATTTCAGGATATATTAAAAATATTGTTGAAATATCTCCTTCGCGAATAATTTTTTCATACATATTAGTTAGATCATGATATATAACTCAAATACCCAAAGAATTAGAGTAAATCGTTTTTTAAGGAAATATTTTTCTTTGGTGATTTTCCAAAATGTAAATACTGATAACGTGAACCGTCAGTTTCTTGAACAAATAACTGAATAAAACAGTATTATGAAATTGGTTCCAAAAATTAATACTGGAAATCAATTAGTTAACCACAAAGTATTATTTA
>JAHLJT010009419.1:48738937-48773084 GCA_031308135.1 Acheta domesticus
GATCGATTCGTCACCTCCGTTTCTCTTCCAATCCCCAGCATCGTCTCCCGGAGCCTGCTGAGCGTCTCCCCCAGTCATCCCGAGCGTGTCCGCGCCTTTGTCCCAATTACGAGGAACGCGGCCTCCTCCGGATCGAGGAACCGGCGCGGCCGCCCTGTGCGGAGGTCTTTGTTGCGCGGTGTTTAACTAATTGGGTTGTTTGTTGTCACCGCCCGCGGGCGACGCCTCCCCCGCCGCACAATGAGCCCCCCTCCCCCCACCCTCGCCAAAGAACAGACGACGACGCGCGGCGTTATCGACGCTGGTATCGTTACGCCCCAACACGACGCCGGCCCCGTCGAGGTGGGTTGGTCCACGTCCTGACGGGGGGATGCAGAGAAGGCTCTCAAGTGTTCCTTTCTCCATTTTTTTTCATCTTCTTGCTTCTCATTTCATGTCATGTACGTTCTTTTCACTCCTTTTTCTTCCTCACTGGCCTTCTCTGTATGCTGAACGCCCACCCATGTGTTTGCCGTGCATGGCGACCCGTGTCGGAGGGAATGTGTGTCCTGGCAGTTGAGGGACCTGTTTGTTTCCCTATCTAGTCCTAGTGCTACTGTTCGCCTTGCACTAAGGAGTACGTTGATTACGTATTTTGGGGAACATTCCCTGTAGGTTCCAACACACTCGCTTTGGCCCCGGACTCTTCTAGACGGGCGGTCGGGAGCTAACCCACTCCCGATCAATCGGCTCGGACTAGGTCTTGTACTGAACTCCAGGGTGAGCGGGGGAATCCACGGCGGTGCAGCGCTGTGTTATTCCCCCACTATATCCTCGTGGCAACCCTGGCACTCCGATGGAGTGTCCCCTTGTTGGGCTCCGTGGTGGGTGGGGACCACGAGGATGAACCTATTCCATCTACATGGATACTTCACCTTTCCCCCCGCCCTCTTCCGCAAGGAAGAGGAGATTTGCAGAAAGAACTATTGATTTGAATAGTTTCTTTTCTAGAGAAGAAGATCGACCCAAGAAGCCTCGTTTCCTCCTCATGGCATGTGCCGAGGAAGGTAAGACTTTCAAACTGTGAGTGCTGTCCGTCTGGCGCGAGCTATCGAAGAAGCCTACGGGAAGCTCCAAGCGGTCGTGCGACAAAGGAATGGAAACATTCTTTTTGAAGCGCGTACCGACGAGCAGATTGTAAAAATTCAAAATACGAAGCAGATTGCCGGCCTCCAGGTAGTAGTCACGGTTCATCCCACCTTGAACCTGAGCAAAGGCGTAGTCAACCACGAGGACTTTGCTACTGAAACGGAGGAAGATCTTCTAAACTTTTTTAAGACCCATGGCGTGACTGAGGTGTACAGGATCGGAAGGAAGGAGCAGGGGAAAGTGATCCCTACTTCTACCCTGATCCTTACTTTTGACCGACCATCCCTCCCGGAAAGGATCGTTACCGCTTTCTACAACCTCCGTGTGCGGCAGTATGTGCCGAACCCTTTGCGCTGCTTCAAGTGTCAAAGGTTTGGGCATACCCAACAGCGATGTATGTCCGTTAACGCGGTTTGCGGGAAGTGTGGATCGTCAGTTCACGACCCACAACCCTGCGACAAACCACCGCACTGTGTGAATTGCGAAGGCGATCACCCAGCCAACGACAACCAGTGCCCCACGTTTCTCCGGGAAAGGGAAATCCAAAAAATAAGGGTAACCGAAAAGGTTTCCTTCCCTGAGGCGAAGCGTAGGTTCCAAATCAGGAATCCAGTGGACCTATCTCGATCCTTTTCCAGTGCTGCAAAACCTAAGTCCCCGGGGGTAACAGCGAGTTGTCAAACTCACTGTACCCCAGCGGTAGTTTCGCACTTTAGTTGTCAGGTGTCGCCGACAGACTTCCCCGAAGATTCGGCATGTATCCAAGGTGGGAAAATTATAATTCCCACAAAGTACAAAAAACCTGTGCAAAAACACCACCAGAAATCGACCACTGAGACTTCTACTGAAATCGATCTTAAACAGACACCGCCTCCCAGGAAAAATACGTCATCCAAATCCCGTCCACCTCTTTCTGTCTCTGAGAATCACATCGGACGATCCTCCAGCCCCTATAGATCTCGGTCACCCGTGGCCAAAAGTCGGGAAAACCCCCCGACCATATCCAGCAGCAGTCAGGATGACTCTGCTGTTGATGAGGAACCCCACGAGAGTTCCTCTACAACCATTCAGAAGGTGAGAAAGAAAAAAAAGCAACCAAAGAAATAATTTCTCATAATGGCTCTCTCATGGAACTTAAATGGTCTTCGTGCTCACTCAGAAGAATTAAGATTAATAATTTCTCGCCACAAACCATTTATAGTCTGTCTTCAGGAAACTCATCTTCTCCCTCATCATCCCCTGTCTCTTCGCGGATTTAACATCTATCGGTTTGATCAAGACGACGGACTTCGTGCTCACGGCGGCGTTGCGGTACTCATCCGCGACTCCCTGTTCTCGGAGGAACACAACGTTCGAACCGACCTCCAAACAGTTTGCGTACGGGTACACCTACCATCGTTCTCTTTTACGGTGTGTAGTATATACATTCCCCCTGGCCAAGTCGTGTCACAAGAGGAACTCGAAGATGTTTTTTCTCAGTTGCCCGCCCCTTTTTTTATTGCGGGGGATTTTAATGCCCACAATCCCCTCTGGGGTGGCACGAGGACCTGCCCGAGAGGTTCTATCCTCGAAAATATTATTGACCAGCAAAACTTAATTCTTCTGAACTCCGGGAATCACACTCATTTCTCCATGGCGTCAAACACCTTCTCGTCAATCGATCTGGCACTCTGCAGTCCATCCCTATCTACCATGGTAGAGTGGACCGTACTCGATGATCTACATGGGAGTGACCATTTTCCCACTTTGGTCCACTTTAATGTCCCTGATTTAGACGTCATCTACCCTCCTCGCTGGCTATTCCATCGAGCCGACTGGGATACATTCAGCGAGAAAATTATAATGCCAGACCACTTCTCAAATAATATCGATACCTTGGTGGCCCATTTCACCGACGCCGTTCTTCGCGCAGCCACCATTGCAATCCCGAAGTCTACGTGTCGGCCACGACGCGTCCCTGTGCCTTGGTGGAATGCTGACTGTGCCACCGCGGTGCGAGACCGAAAGCAAGCACTCGCGAGGCTCAATAGGTTCCCCACCGCATCAAACCTGATCGATTTCAAAAGAAAGCGGGCCAGAGCCAGATTAGTAATACGGGAAAGTAAGACCGCTTCCTGGAGAGCCTTTATCTCTTCTCTTTCTTGCCATACCCCGCCTAAAGTAGTATGGCAAAAGATCCGACAGATCGGAGGAAGATTTTCCCCATCATCTGTCCCAGGACTTCTTATTAATGGAAATCTTATTACTTCTCCAGAAAAAGTAGTTGAGGAATTGGCCCGTCATTATGAAAATTCCTCCAGTTCCTTACACTACTCCCCTAGCTTCTTGAAAACTAAGAGTAGAATGGAGAAATGCAGATTGGACTTCTCTACCTGCCTGGAGGAAGATTATAACGCCCCTTTCTCCATGGATGAATTTTCCTGTGCGCTCACCCGTGGGAAAGATTCTGCTCCAGGACCAGACCAGATACACAACCAAATGTTAAAACACCTGCCGGAAGAGGCACGTATCTTTCTCCTCCGTATCTTCAACAAGATTTGGATGGAACATACCTTCCCTAGAACCTGGCGCGAAGCGATTATTATTCCTATTCCTAAAGAAGGAAAGGACAGGACAAAGCCGTCAACCTACCGTCCAATCTCGCTCACAAGCTGTATATGCAAACTTCTGGAGCGAATGGTGAATACGCGTTTGGTCTGGCACCTGGAGCAGAGAAACCTACTTACCCCCATCCAATGTGGTTTCAGGAAGAACAGGTCAACCATGGACCACCTTGTCACCCTTACCACACAGATCTCCACTGCTTTCGTGCTACGTCAACACCTGGTAGCAATTTTCTTTGATATAGAGAAAGCTTATGATACTACCTGGAGGTACGGCATTCTTCGCACCATCCATTCTTGGGGTCTTAGGGGCCGGCTCCCCCTTTTTTAGTAGCCTTTCTTTCCTCAAGATACTTCCGCGTTCGCCTTGGTGACAGGTTATCCGCCAGCCACCATTTAGAAAACGGGGTCCCTCAGGGCTCAATTCTGAGTGTCACTCTGTTTGCCATCGCTATCAATAGTATAGCGTCGATAATCCGAGAGCCGGTGAAAGCATCGCTCTTCGTTGACGACTTTGCCATTTTCTGCTCTTCCAAGAGTATTCAAGTGATAGAGAGACAATTACAACTTGTCCTCAACAAATTGCAGGAATGGACTGATGCGACAGGTTTTAAATTCTCCGCATCAAAAACTAGCTGTATGCACTTCTGCAGGATTTATCATCTTCATAACCACCCCGATCTTTTTCTTGGAAGCCATCTTCTACCTTTTGTGGACTCTGCAACTTTCCTTGGGCTTACTTTCGATAAGAGCCTAACTTGGCGAAATCATATACGTAAACTGAAGAGCCGATGTGTCTCACCTCTGAACCTCCTCCGCACCCTTACAGGCAGCTCTTGGGGAGCTGACCGTGTGTGTCTCTTGCGTTTGTATAGAACCCTCATCCGCTCTATTTTGGATTATGGATGTATTGTATATGGCTCAGCGTCACCATCAACCCTCCGGCCATTAAATACCATTCACAACGCCGGTATAAGAATTAGTACAGGCGCCTACCGCACGAGTCGCATCGAATGCCTCTTGGCCGAAGCTGGAGAACCATCTCTGAGCCGAAGGCGAGATATTTTATTAGCCTCTTATGGGGCTAAAGTGTCGGGACTGGTTGACCACCCTTGTCGTCGTATAATCATCCACCCGAAGTATGAGTCCTCGTACAATCTTCGAACTTCGTTACCCCATCCCCCAGGTATTAGATTACGAAATCTTCTCCGGGAATTAAATGTAGAACTTCCCACCCCTGTGAGACCCACAAGTGACCGGATCCCCCCTTGGAAACTCCTCCTTCCCAGTATTGACTTCAGACTCTCCCATTTACCCAAACAAACTACTAGTCCTCTGGTTTACCAGAAGCAGTTTCTGGATATGAGAGAATCCTATCCGGATCATTTATTCTTATACACGGATGGTTCATCGTGCAGCGACGCGGTGGCATGTGGTTTCTACTGTATCAGGGCCACCAAATCATTTCGGCTTCACTCCAAATGCAGTATTTTCACTGCCGAAATGTGTGCAATCTTTGAGGCCCTAAAATACATTGAATCAGCGACGTTGCGGCGAGTAGTTATCTGTTCCGATTCTCTCAGCTCTCTTCAAGCTGTCTCCCGTCCTTCGTCAGACTACCTGACTTTATCCGTTCAAAGCCTGATTCATCGTCTTCTGTCCCGCCGCTATGACCTGGTACTTAGTTGGGTCCCAGGCCACGTGAGTATCAGAGGGAACGAACTGGCCGACCAGGCGGCGAAATCAGCGACTCGTAAAACTCGTATCGACATCCCTTCTGTGCCATTATCCGATGTTCAGGCTTTCTTGAAACGATCCGTGCTTAGAGCGTGGCAAACAGAGTGGCACAATAGCACTTTCAAACTAAGTGCGATAAAGAATTCTGTGTATCCCTGGCGCTCCTCATCACGGTCCTGTAGACGCGAGGAAGTTATTTTAACCCGTCTTCGTATCGGACACTGCCATTTCTCTCACGGTTTCATTCTTCGAAATGAAACTCCCCCCATCTGTGACTCGTGCCAGACTGTTCTTTCCGTGGAACACGTCCTGCTGTACTGTAGGAAATTTGTTGGCAGTCGACGAAGACATGACCTGGGCAACTCGCTACAAGTGGTGCTCGGGGATGACGATTCTGCGCTCTCAAAACTTTTTTGTTTTTTGAGAGAAAGCAGAATATATAATTTTATTTGAAAGAACAATGTTTTATGTTGTTTTTTGGCCCCTTTACAGCCAATTTTACGTTTTAAGATAAATTTTACGCGCCCTTTTTCTATTTTCCTTCTGCCATTTCTACATGTATACTTGATGCAGAATTCGAGCCTCCTTTTTAGCGCATGTACATGCTTTTAAACAGTGAGTAAGTTACATATGCAACACTGAATATTCTTTTCTCCAAATACTCTGGCATGGGCGCCAATGACCACAGCAGTCGAAGCGCCCTTTAAACCCTATTCAATCAATCAATCAACAACGACGCCGGCCGCTGGAGGTCACGGCTCCGCTGTGAAGAGCGTGGACCAGGCGTGCCAACGAAGGGTTAAAGTGGTTCGAGCTGCCGTTGGCGGATTAGCGCTGTCATCGGGTGTTCCAACGGGATAATGAATTATTTTTATAGCTTGTCTGCAAGGGGTGAAAATGATGAATTTAGGTATGCTTGTACGCTTCCGTTTGTACACGCCGTAGAAATCACGAAAGAACACGCCGTAGAAATCACGTGCATCAAGTGTCAGTATCAACAGCTCAGTACAAGAAATCAACATACAATACATGTACGTTACTTTACAACGCATTGCCAGATGACATAAAACAATTAAAGTCGGTACACAAATTTAAGTTTAAAGTAAAATCTTTTCTGCTGCAAAACTGTTTCTATACAATTAGAGACTATACTGATCGTGAAAAAGAAAAATAATGTTTAATGTAACAAAACAAAGATATATAATGAATTAGTTTACGTTTGATTTGTATACATTAAAAAAAATTTAATACGTCTGTAACAAGTAATGTACTTCAGCTTCCGGGTCAATGACCCCCATCTCGATCAAGTTTTTGTCCAGTTTCCCTGATCCATTGAGCAAATGCTGAGATGGCCCCTTGTTTCGCTTCTGGACGTAAATGTAGCTTCACTCTGCGCACGTTTTGTTGAGCACTCCTTTTGCTTGTAGTTCATTTACAGTTAAAATTGATTTTCTATAACTCGGGAACAAACATTTTTCAAATATTTTTATTTTTTTCTAAAATAATTATTTTCTAAATTCATTTTTTCGTTGTTTTTTATTTTATTTTATTTTATTTAAATTCTGGCCCTCAAGAAAATGTGCGCAGAAAATTTTTTTTCCCCACACGTCATATACAGTTTTTACTGTTTTTTTGACAAATAAATAAATAAATAAATAAATAAATATTGTTTAATTATGCTTACTTGCGTGATGTACTGAAATGAAGGAGGCTGAAATTTTCCGTGGATTGTTGAAAGTAACAAGTCTTTATAATAATTTTATTAAACCAATATGTTCGAGAGATACCTTTGTGCTGTGAGAGATCTCCACGGCATATAAACTTATTCGCGGGGATTAAGGTTGCCGAAATCACAGAAGAGGACAGTGTTGTCGAGGAATTCGAACACGACAGTGTATTGTTTTAATTATTTCGTTGAAAAACTCGAGGAGGATAATTTGCGAGGCGCATTCAGAAAGTGAACGTTCATAGGTCATTGAAAAAAAGAAGTCACGGAAAAACTTTATTGTAGCTGGATTAGGAGATGTTGCACTCTTTCGTGCGTAATCACCACCAGAACTGAGACTTTTGTCACTGTGAAATCAATTTTTTAATCTCTGTATAGTAGAAGTCTGCTTGCTGGGATTAGTACCAGTGCGTGAAAGCCACTTGCAACTCTACTTAGCTGCTGTCATTGGGTATTCGAACAAGATAATTTGTTATCATTACCCAACCAAGATGTGCCAGGAAGGTGATAATGTGTTTAGTTTTTCACGTTTGATTTTTGTCATGGGTATGTTTAATTTCTATATTAATTACAATATTATATCAATGATTACTATATCAATACAGTTACCAGTACGTCAGTGGGAGCTCCTTGCACTGTGAGAAATATTTTCCAACGGTGCCAACGGTGGGGGCAAGATTTTTGTTGGTTGGTGCTATTCCAAAGAAATTGGTACCTTCATCTGAAACTCGAACTAGATAATGTACTGTTTCCATTAGTTGTTTGTAAAATACGAGAACGATAATAAGTTTAGACATGGCATTAATGAAATCTGTGTATGTTTCATTAGTGAACTGTTTGCAATGAAAGAATCTGAGATTACGTAATTTAACAGTCTGTTGAACAATTGTGTCTTGCTGCCTGCATGAGCCAGAAGATTCTTCTTCCACCGCTGTGAGAAGAGTCACACAGATGTGTCAAATCGAAGGTGAGAATTAAGGTGGTTGGGTTTGCAAGCAAGCAGATTAACGCTGTCGACGAGAATTCGACCGAGATTATATGTTATTTTTATTGCCTGACTGCGGGATTTCAGGGTGATAATCTACTTAGGTTTGTAACTTCTCATGTGACTACTTCTTTACTGTATCAATTGCAATGAGAATAAACTGGTGCTCTAGTGTGTTTAACAGATCAGAGAATGACATTAGTATTGACGGAGATGGACAAAATATTGCAAAATTACATGTTAAATTACGAATACGTCGTCGTTACTGGCCAAGTAGCCTGGTCAGTCTCTCAGACCACGAACGCATCTTGTCTGGCAAGCAATGACCATGTTTCGGGTTATTTACTATTGCATAAAGTTGGCATACATGATATGTCTAGATGAATAATATTGTTTGCGGATATATTTTTTTCTATAGTTTATAATTATTTTATGTAGTATTTAAGTCCAGTATTGTTGTTTTAAAATGTATTTCTGTGCTCATATGCGCAAAAGTCGATGATGTGTCAGTTTTGTGTACCAATTTAATATAACTACAATTTAATAATAATAATAATAATAATAATAATAATAAATATATGTATGTATTTGTATGTATTTGGCATTCTGGATCGATTGTCCGACTTTGCTAGCTAGCTAACGGTGTCCCTTATGCCTAGCCCTAGTTTAATTTCCACGCTTGGGGGTAAGAGAGATATTTGACGAACATAACGTATTCCCTTCACTACTAGCAAACTCCGCCTACCAGAGCTTTTCTTCGTCACACAGCTACAAAAACAGAATATTTTGAAGGAAAACTACAACTGTATTTTTGCCCGGACTGGGAATCGAACCGTGGATCGCACCACGGGAAGGTAGTACACTTGCCTGTGAGCCACATAGGGTCCTCTAATTAATATATAATATAATATTTATATTATAATCATGTAATAACTAACCAATACAGTAACATATCTAAATGTTTTATGGCTCAGAAAGACCTAATTTGATCTACAGAACGTAAGAAATAACTTCTCATAACTTTGGACTGAGTCTTGAAGATCACTTCTAAAATCGATTTGAGCATCTACATGTGCATCGTGTTTGCTGTGGTTAGTATAGCTACCTTGAAATACTTAGGAAAACACCCTCATGAATATCTCACCGCTTGCCGGACTTTGCCGGCTAGAGAGAGCTCGTAGAAAGCAATTTTTTCGAATTTAAGTGTATCTGAATGAACCATTAACATATATTGTAATGAAATCCATGTGAAATCGACTTTGTATAATTATAATAATATCACAGGACATTTTAACTATTAGGAAATTCTAATTAATACATTAATTAGATGATTTTGTTTACACCGAAAAATAAACAAGCCGATCTAAACAAAAATCATGACATTCATCATTGAATAAAAGAAAGCTGCTGTTGTTGCAGTGTTCTGAGTTTTATGGAGAAATAAAGAGCATTCACGGGAGCTTTTTAACGGTTTCTAGTTTGAATAAAGTAACAAGAAGTTTTTTGCACCAGAGGATAATGCAGAAAATGCGGCCTTTTTAGGTTCAGTGCACTGCGCTCTCAATGATCTGGAGAATAATAAATCTACAAACTTCTTTAACAAAGCACACTTTTTTCTCGTCTTCCCTTGAAGTTCGAATGAAGAAGAGTCTATTATATTTCATTCTTAGATTAATATTTCAACCATTAAATAATATTTTTAACTTAGTACAACAAAGACATTGATATAATCCATTGGCTATGTTTTCGCTATTTAAAGTCAGTTAATTGGGAAAACTAAGTGATTTGTTTTATTGTTAGCTTTAATTGTTAGCTCTTCTTGCTTTTCTCATCTGCGTCCAATCATGCGTGTGAGACGTCAGTTCTTTGGGCTTTCTATATTTGAAATTTATCAGGAATTTATCTACTACTTAATTTAATTTAAAGAAAAACAAGAAAATGGATTAATATAAACATATAGAATCTTGCTCGGTACGCGAACACAATGCGTTCAAGTGCACTCATAGGGTTTACAAAATATTTAAAGACTGAAATATATATGCGTGTTTATAATATTACTCAATTTTAGTTATTTTATTTTGTTAAGTATATAAGTCTTTTGTTAATATATAAAAATACTGTTATTAGTCAAAGAAAATGTGATGCTTTGCCACCTGAACACAATATCCTAAATTGCCTAGAAATCTACACCGAAAAAAAATTCTTCCCCACCTTCAGAAACATTTCTTAAATGTAGTCTTATTTTAATGTCCTTCAGTAAAGCTGCCTAGACTATACCTAGCGATAACGGTTCCAAACGTGTATTCTTGAAGTAAGTACTCAAATATCATATACGAAGTACGTGGAGGTTTACGTACCTCGCCATTAGCTCGCGTAAAGCCTGCTGGTGGAGGCTTCGGCTGGGAGGGCTGACTCCGGAGGCAGGTAGCGATGCCGAAGACGAATGGCGGAGTTGGAGGAGACGAATGTGCGTGAAATCTCGGAACGCCTTAATTACGACAGGGCGGCGCGAGATCGCGCGCGAGCGGCACCCCGCGGCGGCGCGGCGGGCCGGTGGCGGTGGCGGGGGCGGAGACATGGGCAGACGGCAGCGGCGGTGACGGCGGCTGTATTAGCGATGTAGAGAGGGTGGTGGCGAGAGTGGCGAGAAAGGCAGAGGCGACGGAGGCGGCGGAGGTGTTGGGGGTGATGGCTGGGATGAGGGAGGGTGATGGCGGGGGCGGCAGACGAGACGATGGTGGCAGCGCGAGTGTTGGCGGGGAAGCGGGAACGGTGACGGCGTCGGCGGTTGCAGTGGTAATGACGGTGACAAGGAAGGGTGGCGACTGATGAGGGTGTTGGGAGCGGCAGGGTGGTGGTGATACAGCAGGGGCAGCGACGGTGACGCTGGCTGCGTTGGTTGTGGCGGCGGTGTCATGGGAAGAGATAGCGGCGGGGTCGGCGGGTGTATTAGTGTTTGCGGTGATGGCGGAGGATGAAGGCGGAAGCGGCAAGGGGAGAGGTAGAGGCGTGACGGCGGCTGCAATGGTGGTGATGGGGCTGGGATGAGGCTGGGTGTATGGCGGGGAAAACGTCGATTGCGCGGTAGAGGGCAGAGGCAGCGACGGTGATGACGGCTGCGATAGTGGTGGCCGTGATGGGGTGGGTGGGACAGGAGCGACTGACGAGGGCGATGGTAGCGGCATGAGTGATGGCGGTGGTAGCGACATGGATAGAGGTAGCGGCGGTGCCAATGACTGCAATGGTAACGGCAGTGATGCGGAAGGATAGCAGCGGGGGTGACTGACGAGGACGGAGGCGGCGGCGGGGCTGATGTCGGGGGCGGCTGCCTTTGCGGTCGGCTGCCCCTGGGCGGTCGTCCTAATAGAATTCATAGAGGTAACACCTCGGTCTTCCGTCGCTCTTTCAGCCGCTCGTGGTTTACTTTCGGGCACAATCACAGAGGATCTGGAATCAAAACTTTCCTTGGTGTGTCCTGGCTCAGAAGCCGGTGTACTTGGCTAGTGTGTATCAGCTTATCATTAAATGAGGAGTTGTTATCAATCCTTGTTCCAGCGCAAAGTATGCATCGTTTTAAGAAAAAGTTGGTCGTGTGATTTGTGGCGTAAAACAGAGTTTTGTTTGAAGGTGAGGAGAAAAAAAATGAAAATAAAATAATGTGTTATTAAAATATCTAAATGAAGTCTAAAATGAGCCTTTTTTTATGCTTGAAAAATAACAAATGTGATATGAGTAGGCACAAAGAAGTATAAAAATATTTTCAATAAGCAATCAGATAAGTTAGCGAGAATTATTTTTCAAAAGGTTGCATCTCTGGCTACCCACCAGCTCGTACATGAATATTGTGATCGAAAATTTCATTTTTGAGCAACTTTATGTGCCTGCATTGACCATTGCAATGGTTGCAGGATCACTTTCCATAGTCCAGTTCTTCTGTAACAACTTGTAAGATATTCTATGAGCAGGATCTACTAATTTTTGAGATTGTAATCATTAGCTTCAGTAATGCATATTTAACTACATGCGTAACTGCCGGTGTGCCTTATTTATGCTCATGGTCTAGTGGGTTGCTCACACCACGTGTGTATTCATAATCCGGTTTACATATCGTGCAATCTTTTAAAATATTCGAAATCTGTTGTGAAACATATCAAACTAACGTATTTGAAAATGATACACTGAATATAGCACTGGAAATAACATAAAAAACTGCAGGAATTGTTTTCTAAAATGAAACGTTTTACAGAAATGTATAATACACTTCGCATTCCGTAGATTTCTTCTTTTCATTGCTTCTTACTGGACGGACTTTTTGTAAAAGTGAAAACTTGTTAATTATCTTGTACTGAAGGTTCACGCTAGGTTTTATGGTTTTTATGAAATACCTACACTTTCGGCGAGCAGTGGCTGGCTTCTTAAAGGAATCAGTAATTTTTATTGAGTTTGGATATTTATATAGTTATAATTATTTATTTCTTTACTTCGTGTCCATCAATGTAGAATTCAATTCTGATTTGAATTATTCGTTAATTCTATACAATAAATTAAAATAATTTTAGACGTCGTTGTATGTGTTTGTTGTATTGGTTTTTATATCCAGATTTTACGATTAAAATTAATTTGGGTGTTTAAGCTAATTATGACGTTCATTTTCAAAGTTATAAGTTCAAGTTGTAATTTTAATAGAAAATGAACTCTTTGTTCGTAGAACGATTGAAAATACATATTCCGTAAACTCCAAATTAGTCTTCCTCAAATGATTTTAATATTTTGACGAAAAATAAATGAGAAAACTTCCTACTCTCCATATATTATATCTATTTAAGCCTTTCTCTCTTGATAATGAAGACCTTGTGTCGAGAACTCAAGGATATGTGAAATTAATATATTAGAAGACGAGGAATTAGATATCAGTTTTGATGTTCATTATGCACATTTAATGAGACAGATTATTAATATTTACGACTCTTCCTTTGCAAGTGGAAGATTGTAAATTATTAAAATGTTAAGATGATGAGGTATAATCAAAGGTGAAATAGGAATCTCTTTGTGAAAATTAATATTTTTAGGGAGTCAAACGTAATATATCTCTGCAGAAAGAATTTCAGGATATATTAAAAATATTGTTGATATATCTCCTTCGCGAATAATTTTTTCATACATATTAGTTAGATCATGATATATAACTCAAATACCAAAGAATTAGAGTAAATCGTTTTTTAAGGAAATATTTTTTCTTTGGTGATTTTCCAAAAATGTAAATACTGATAACGTGAACCGTCAGTTTCTTGAACAAATAAGTGAATAAAACAGTATTATGAAATTGTTCCAAAAATTAATACTGGAAATCAATTTAGTTAACCACACAAGTATTATTTATTTGGTCTGGTTCGGGGCATTATCTTTTTTAACGTTCTTCTTGGACTTGAAAATGCAGAGAGACAATTTTATTCACATTCCAAAGGAAAGGTAAATATTAAATCGTTACTGAAATAAGATGCTGATGTATTCTATAGATTTCAATACAATTTTACACAGAACGTAATGAATGTACATATGCAATCGAATTTGACGGGTTTCATTCTGGATTTTCTCTGAAAAGTCCTAGAGCGATGTCTTGATACATACGTTTCCGTCGTAGGCCTTATTGCATATGTATGCGACGTTTTTCTTAATGCTCCCTCATGTTCGATTTTGATTAATGCCGTTTCTGTAAATGAGCTTTACTCTAATCTGGATGTGCGGGAACAAGCTTACTTTGAGATCTCAATCTACCAGCGAAAATAAGAGAATAAAAGGGTTCCCCTATTTTTGTGATGGGGGCTACTTGAATGTGGCACATTAATTTCTTGAAATTACCATTGCTCACAGGGTGGAAAGGGACACGTACAAATCGCCTTTGAACCTGCAAGAGCGAGCAAACCGTTCTGTTCTTTACTTCATTTTTATATTCACATCTTTATCATAATCGGGTCAGTGATTGGCAGACCCTGATGATTGATTCAGCCACTGCTTGGAGCGAAAGTTCTGTCAAGCGATAAGAGAGGGCTGCTCGCCCGGAGAATATAGTGCTCTCCATGCACTTAATACCGACGTCTAAATTATGATAATAACTCAATGGCGACCATTATGAAAAATTTTCCAAACTGCTTCTGCATTAACAAATACAGTGACGGCGTCGGTCAATATGGATAACAATGCTAATGCCAACGCGGAGCAGAAAGGTCGCCTTCCAGTCATTTGGTAGTCATATTGTGATGAACAAATAACGTGCGTGCTTCGATTTGAAAGCATTCGGCGTTCGGCCAGTTCGTTTATTCACAATGAAGGCATTTCCTAACGCCTCGCCGGCCAGTCGGTGATGGCGAAAAATGCAAATCTCCCTCGATTGGTGAAAGTCAAGACAGCTCTAATGCACAGAGAGTGAGGAGTACGAGTTTTGAATGTTGAAACGCGCTTACACAATGAACGCCGATGTGATTTACATGAATTACAAATCTGCGGGAGGGGGTGGTTTTGGGAAAGTGTGTTGGTAGATTGTCGACTGGTGAATTTAAAAATTTGAGAGTTAGAGTTGTTTATGTAGACAAAAATGTTTAGTTTTCGGGCGCTTTAAATAATGACTTGGAGTTTTTTTGTTACCCTGGTTGTATTATTTAGGTCTCACATCCGTAAAAATATCTTTTTAGTGGCAATTATTATATCCAAATCTATGGTTTCATTATTTTCATCTTTTATAATCTGTTGAAAAATATATACTCGTGTCTATGTATGAGCAGCAAACACATGGACATTAGAACATTAAGAAATAATGTTCTACTTCAGGTTATGCTTTAAATGAGTACATTTTATTTTTATAAAACTGCAAGTAGCATCGTAGAAGAATAGTTCATTTCATAAATAAACAAAATTAGAAATCGATGTGCTGTGGTTAGAGTTCCGGAGTATAGTACATAGTCCACTATCAATGCATCTTATCCAATATAAACTTAGTTGCGTTTACGACCGTCAATTTGAGAAAATCTAAACGATGTCTTACATATTCAATACAAACTTCTGAAGATGTTTTTGTGTTTCACTAGTGCAGAAAAAATAATATAAGTACATCATACACAGGACGTGCATACTATTTGCGCATAAACGCCTACACTTTTTGCAAATAGAGTTTGAACGATCTCACTTAACACGAATTTCGCTGTTACACGAACAAAATTTGGGTCCCGGCAAGGAATTACAGTATTAGGATTGTTCATAATAATCGAAGATCTCGACTTTTGTACAACACGAACTCCGATTATTTCGGTCTTGGAATTCGCGTTAATCAGGGATTTACTGTATCAGCCCAAAACAATGACATTTTCTTTTTTTAAAACAAAACATGGCATCTTCTATAATAATGCCTTACAAAATCGTATTAAAATTGTCACAGCGAAGTAAAGTAATGTGTGAATCCCAATTTTGTTATTTTTGAAAGTTTGATCACACATATACCCACGATTGTTTCGATGCATTTCTTAGGCCACATTATGTAACTAAATAAAGTATCACAAATTTCTTTCCTTACGCTGTTAGTTTTAGCATTACGGACACAACCATCTGCAACACACCTATTCCCATTCGCTCAACCACTACCATCACCCCAACCTCCGCTACCGTCGCACGGCGACGAGCTAATGACTTTATGAACCAGGATTCAATTTTACCGGCCGCTCTTTCCTTCTGCCTTTGAATAGTGTGAGTTATAGCCACATTTATATCCCGCTAATTTTCAGTTACGCGCCCGAAAAGAATAACATTTCGAGGGGGCGGCGTTTCTCCTTGGGGTCGCCGCCGCCGCCACCGCTGCCACCGCCGCCACCGCCGCCACCGCCGCCACCGCCGCCACCCCGCCACCGCCGCCACCGCCGCCACCGCCGCCACCGCCGCCACCGCCACCGCCACCGCCGCCGCCGCCGCCGCCGCCGCCACCGCCGCCACCGCCGCCACCGCCGCTGCGCCGTCCGTTTCGTTTACATTTTTTCCCAGAAAAAAAGGCAAGCAAGGAGGCGGGCGGTCAGGCAGGCGCCGTTTCCATTATATAGAAATCTTTTACCACCTGTTGTTTCGCGTGGAGCCTATTGTTGCGCCGGCCACGCCCCTCCCCCTCCTGCCCGCGCCGAAGGCCATTTCTAATAAGCGACCGCCCTTCTTTCTCCGCCGGCGGGGAAAGGCCCTCCGCCCCACACAGTGCGCGCTGCGCTCCCACCTCGGGCACCAATGTCCACGGCTACCAAAAGGACGCGGTGATGTTACTTGTAACGATAAGAACTTGGCTGTCTGGGAGATGCCGCGTCCTCGGCACAGATGCCAACGTACTGCGACATTCTTCAGGGCGAAATGCTTTCCGAATGGAATCTGTGCCTAGGATGCGACGTCTTCCAGATAGCCAAGTACATATCGTAATACGTTATGACACCGCGTCCTTTCAAGACGACATTGGTGCGCATTTCACACTGAGGAAGATCGCAGCACCCTGAAGAGGGTCGCAGGACGGCCGTGACTAGGACGCGGCGTCTTCAAGTAGATAGGAACCTTGGTAGTGGAAGCTGAAAGCCTATACAATTTAATTATTAAGGTGATAGTAAATTGTATCGGAAAAAATTAAGGGATGTCAATGCAGTAAGGGAAGTGTTTTCATTGTAACAATAAGTTACAATTGTAATAAATCTTTGATTATTTATTTCGTGTTTGAAACAAAAATATGTTATGTTTTATTTTTTCAATTAACCCACAAAAATTGCGAGACTTTGAAAAAAACTTAAAACTTCCTTTTCTTTGTTAATATTTCTGAAAGTGCCTTCATACCACTAATTTATGTCATTTTCATTGCTTAAATTCGTATTGTATTTTTAAATAAAAATATTAACTATTATTAATTATTAATCATCAGTGAGAGCTGACATTCAGTGGCAAAAATACTTATTATTATACTAATAGCATGTTAAATAAATTCTTAAAATACCTAAATGTTTTCCAGTAATGTGCCTGCCTATTCGTTCGCTCAAGATTCTGGCCAGATAGCATACGCCTTTATTTATTGTTCTTAATTTTAGTGTCGCAACTCCTGAAGATCAACTTCTCTCTCATAGTTGCGTGGCGTGGTCATTGCAATACAATCTTGTTAATTAAAAAATATTTTTTCTCGAGTGTGTAATCGTTGTACTTGAAAATTAATTATAGTTACTGATATATAATTATATTTTGCGTAATATGGACAAACCAAAGAAAAAATATCGTAGAAAATTTAAAATTCAAATGATTTAAAGAAAATAATTGCCTAAAAACGTATTAACCCTAAATATGCAGCACAGCATAAGTTCGACTCTTTTTCAACGTTTTTCTACAATATTCGCTGCAGCTAATGCTCGTTTATCGTACACATCATATTTTATTTACGGCAAAATCCTTAGGGAGGGAATTTCAATTTATTTGTCAGAAGATACAACACACTTAAACATGTATATGTAAACACCCATAAATATTTCACAGTAATTTTTGACCTAGCATCGTGTAGCAACGATACTAAAAAATAATGTTATCGTTAAAAGGAATATTTGATAAAAATTGATTTTAGCCCGCGCAGTTGTGAAAAATCCCTCACTGTGCGGCGTGGCGGGCAGCGGGGCGCCGCAGGTAGAGAAAGGGCCGCGGTCCTCCCGGCCGAGCTGTGCGGCGCGGTGCGGCGCGGCCCCTTACGAGACGTAATTGATTATCTGTTACCCGCCATAATGGCTATTGGAGTTGCCTGATCCGAGCCCCGTGTTCTGTTAATTCGCTTTCCCCGTTCCTCCCAGGAAGAGCGGCCGCGCGGGCGGCCTGTTGTTCGTTTTTCGGAGGCTGCATTTGATTATAAGCTGTCGGCTGATGTGTTCATCAAAACGGCCGCGCTCGGGATAAAGACGCTGCCCGGGCCAACGCGCGCTCGTGCGGGGCACCGGGTCGTGAGCGACCGCCGACGACCCGCCTCGCTCGCTCTTTTCCGCTCGACCGCCGCGCCGCGCCGCCCCGCTTGTTTTGACGTTCCGCCCCCGCGACTCAACCCCCCACCGCTCGCTCCCCGCTACACACCTTCCTTTTCTATCTCCCGCTCCTCGCCCCCGCTTTCTACCACACGCTACCCCCTCCCCCGCTTCTCAACTTCCTCTATCCATTCCCCGCTTCTTGATATCCGCTATCTCTCCTTCCACTACCCGCCTCCCGCTACACGGTCCCTCGCTACCAGGTCCCCCACTACCCGGTCCCCTACTATCCGCCTCCCGCTACACGATCCCTCGCTACCAGGTCCCCCACTACCCGGTCCCCTACTACCCAGCCCGCTACACGGTCCCTCGCCACCAGGTCCCCCACTATCCGGTCCCCTACTACCCGGCCCGCTACACGGTCCCTCGCTACCAGGTCCCCCACTACCCGGTCCCCTACTACCCGGCCCGCTACACTGTCCCTCGCCACCAGGTCCTCCACTACCCGGTCCCCTACTACCCGGCCCGCTACACGGTCCCTCGCTACCAGGTCCCCCACTACCCGGTCCCCTACTACCCGGCCCGCTACACTGTCCCTCGCCACCAGGTCCCCCACTACTCGGTCCCCTACTACCCGCCTCCCGCTACACGGTCCCTCGCTACCACTACCCAGTGCCCTACTATCCGGTACCTCGCTGGCCGGACCCGGCCACCAGTCACCCTACCCATTCCCGCTACTTGCCTGCGTTCGCCACAATTTCCCGTCGCGTATCATCCGCTCTACCCCCGCCCCCCAGTGTGCCGCCGCGCCGCGTTGAGTTCGCTCAAGACATCTGTGCACTCGACGACCGTTAAAAAGTGAACGAAATTTACGAGAGGGGAGACACCGCACATACGTAGTTTAGACTTCCTTGTACGCGTACTGTCACTGTTCACAACACATCGATTACAATATCTAGCACAGTGCGGGCAAGAGACTGTAATCGCTAAAGTCACCAGAAATTTCGCACGCATTAGCATGGCCTTGCCTGCCAGTCGAAATATCTACGAACTCAATGTTTTTGAGGCGGTATTTAGCATAGACGTCTCTATCTTGTAATATCACTGAGTGTCGAGATTAGGCGCGCGAACTCTACCTCCACACGCCTTTCTCTGTCCCCACCTGCTATCCCATCTTCTTCCACCCTTCCTTCCCTGCCTCCCGCCGATCCTACTTCACATCGCCTTTCCTAACTTCGCATTGCCTCAGATGTTCCTATGCTGTAGTTCCGCCTTCCTCCATCCAGTCTTCTCCGCATTATTCTTCATCTGCTTCCCACCCTCCTCGCCTTCATTACATTCTGCTCCATCACCATTCGTACTACCATCCTAGTGACGTCACGTCCCTCTGACTCAGGCCACACTCCGACCCCGCCACACCACGATCCCATGACGCTGCGATCCCACCACTTTGCGACCCCACCCTTCTCCGACCCCTCCACAAAAACTCGCCACACTGCGACCCCGTCACACTCCGACCCCGCCACATTCCGACCCCGTCACATTCCGACCCCGCCAAACTCCGACCCCACTGCACTCCAACCCCACCACACCCCGACCTTGCCACACTCCGACCCCGCCACACTCCGATCCCGTCACGCTCCGACCCCGACACGCTCCGACCCCGACACGCCCCGACCCCGACACGCTCCGACCCCGACACGCTCCGACCCGCCACGCTCCGACCCCGCCACGCTCCGACCCGGCCACGCTCCGACCCCGCCACGCTCCGACCCCGCCACGCTCCGACCCCGCCACGCTCCGACCCCGCCACGCTCCGACCCCGCCACGCTCCGACCCCGCCACGCTCCGACTCCGTCACGCTCCGACCCCGACACGCTCCGACCCCGACACACTCCGACCCCGCCACTCTCCGACCCCGCCACTCTCCGACCTCCTTAATTTTTCACCCACCACACTCCGACCCAGCCCCTCCTCCCTCTACAACACCGCCGCAGCCCCCGCCGCTGCTGCTATGTCACAAGAAAATTTTCGAGCTCCGTACCCGTTAATCCACGAGGCTTTCCAACAAAAAACGCTTAACCCCTCTGCCCGCCGCGTCGTCCGAATCCCCCCGCTCGTAAATTAAAGTGATACCTCCACTGTGATCGTCATGCGACTGTACTAAGCCATTTCCATGTCATGACAACAAATCATATTATGAGCTGTTTTGAAGGCTATGATAATCTCGCGGAATTTCCATATGCACCTCATCGTTCAAAAATCGAAAATTTATGTGCCCAATTTCGTGTGCGTTATGCGTGATATGGATTGTTGGACTTGCGGCGTTTAAGGCAGTCGAACCCGGGCATTATCGGGGCCGGTAAGTGATAGGGGAAGCGCAACCACATATTTTCGTGGCGCGTTCCCAATCGGACGTCTTGACGGCGGCAGCGGCCGCGGCCTGCCGGACCTCGTCTCGGAGACCGACGGCGGCGGCGGCGGCGGCGGCCGAGGCGGTGAAGAATGACGGCGTGACTCCGCCGACAGCCAGCGCTTGAATTATGTGCAATCAGACGCGGGCAGGTTTGGGGTTCTAATCGAAACGCGGGTCGTCGGCGTGTGCGTCGATCAGCGTTTCGGTGCGATGCGGCTCGGTGTTTATGCCGGCCCGCGAAGTGGAATTTTTCTCAAATTTTTCATCAGAGTGTAAGCAGAAGTGACGCTAACGAGTTGACCTTTGCCGAAGAAATGATTTGGTGAATGCGAATGCACGATTTCGTAACTGTGATGTACGCTTTTTTTTCTGATGGAGGTTTGTGAAGTTTTGTCTTTCGTCAGTCCTCAGAATAAGCGTCAGACGTCTTTACGTGAAGCCAAACTAAGACATTTCTATATTTCTGAAAAATATTTCACCGAATAGTTTCTTTAACTAACATTTTTGTACTTTGGTTTTAAAATGCAAATACGGCATTAAAGATAAAAACGATGATTCGTAATTAATTAACGTTCTTCTTTGCTTTTAAAAGCCTCATGCGGGTGAACTTATATTGATGATAATTTTAATTGATCATACAAAGATTGAATCACGTGTTTATGTTGTAATTTATTACAAAAACACACTGATAATAATATTTACTATTTATTTCTAGAAAAAAATCCTACAGTGGTAATGAAAAAATATTGTTTGCTTATTTGTAAGAATCACGGATTGAAGATAATGTTATCTCGCATTGTGACGGTAAACGTGTTGTAGGAAGAATTATTATGAAATAAATTGATCACTGAAACATTTTATTACTGCTGATAGATGTTATATAAAACATCCACACTCATAAAATTATTTATACACTGAATATTGTATTTTATGTTTCTCTTCAACAATATATAAATTTAATACCGGTAGTGGCATTATATTGTGAGAGAATCATAACACATACAACGCTACGAACTGTATCTCTCAGTTATGTACTCAAGATCTCTGGGAATTTTATGAAAATTTTACTTTCGTACTTGAAAAAAATAGTGTCTTACAAGCAGTGTGGTCATAAAGCTCTTAAGCATGAAGTTCATTTCACTTTCACTTTCACTTCACATAACCTCAAAACATTGTTAATTTTCTTATTCATCCAGAAAATAAGTATTCTACGATCCAACGCCGACTGATTCAATGGTTGAGACTTACTGAGTCTTACTGAGTTGTGATTTTTTAGCTAGAATCATCATTGCTTTCGAACAAAATATTATTATCTCTGCTACAGTTAGAAGTATGGAGAGTTTACTTAGAGGTATAATTATGACAGGTGAAGAACCAGAGTTATGTTTCAGTGGGTGAAAATTAATATTTTTCGGAAATTTCAATTAGGTGTTGCCTGAAATCCACACACGGAATGTTGTATTCAAAATAAAAATATTGAAATTACCTCACAATTTTTCTTTCAAACAAAAATGTGCACAATATCAATGAACAAAATCAAATGGTTCAAATGGTTATACGAACTGGAAAATGAACCTCTTATAATCTAATTATCTCGGGTGCAATATTATTTAAATTATTTACAAAGGTATGTACAAATGGCTACTGATTTATCAACAGAAAGAGGAAGATTCTTTCCTATTCTTGAATGTAATTGTTTTATTGTAATTCTTATGGTATAGCTTAATATTTAATCAGCGACTACCCTCTGCTAGTCACATAACAATCGCTTTGACATCATGTAACACATAATGGTGGTGGATTGGGCTACTGATGCGTCCTTGTTCCCTCACTCATAAGAGTAAAAAGTGTTCACGTTCTCTATTCTCTTGAGATAATGAAACACGTAAACTAGTTAATGAGCATAGATAAACAGGGTTAACAATAAGCTCTTTTGATATTTTAATACCGAATTCATTAAAGTTTTAGTTAAACGGAAATATTTTATTCACATCTCACTTTATGAACAATTTTATTTTCTCACATTTTCTTTAATGATTGCATTCCTATTAATGATTACATCAATTACATACATTTTCCTTGAATGCTTACACACCATTTACTTGATGTTCTAAAAAATTATACAAAACCAATGAATCAGTAATTACCACATTTGCATAAGAGCCATTTTTCAATATTTGCATTGCAACATTTTTCACACTGCTTAATTTAAAATTGGTCAGTTTTCGGTATACAAAAGTGGCATATCTACGGAATTATCGCCTTCCTTATCTGCGTATAACTAATGTAATACATCCATCTCAACAATTATTTCATTCTCTCAATTTTATATCAATGTGAAGAAAAATCAAGTCAAAAAGCTTTCAAAGCTTGAAGGATTAATTAAATTATTTTGTAAAGGTCAAGAATGGTGTAGATCAACAAAATTATCCTGTAATAAAAGGAAATGTAACATAGATATCAGATGCTTATCTCACACCGCTCTCTTAATGAGCGGGTTTTATCTAGTAGTTCTTTTTATTCCTACGAGTTTTGCTTTAAGGTTTCTTTAAAGTAAGCTGCTATTTTGTTATGAAATAAAATTGTTATAGAACACCTGAAGAAGTGTGTGTCCACGTTTGTGGGGAGGAGGCTGACTTTGTGAATTGTGAGAATTGGGAATTTTATTTAACTATAATGAAATTTGCTGTCTGTATTGTAGTTGTGATAAAAAATTAATACCGAAGTGTTTGTTCGCCATATGTTGACAATCAGTATATATTTCATTAATGTATGTGTTTGCAACTACGTGATAATCGTAACAACATTTTTGTTCAGTTTATTCGCAAAGAAAAGTGAGGTGGATGATGAAAAAATTTCGGATTATCAGTATCTTCACAAAAATAGCGATAGTCTAGGAAAAGTCGAATGTTTATTCTAAGCGAGGCATCTTGAAAACTAATATATTCCTTTAAATATTGAATTAATATTGTATGTTCTAAAAGTAATAATGATATAAAAATAAAATAAAATTGTAGCTATTTTAAAACAATTCCAACAACACAAGATTTTGAAAAATTTAAATAAAATAATAGGAATATTTTAGTTATAAAATATTTAAATATATATTTTGATTTAAATACTCGCAAATGTATCATTCATATTTACAGGATATTGAATTTGTCAAATGTCTGAAAATTATTATTTTTCTCAAAGCAACAGCATTATAGAGAGATGACCAATTCTTACCGTTTACCATGCTGTCAGTATCAAAAGTGAGGGAATTCCCTTTACAAAACGCTCCTCCCCCATCATGTCACGTCGCAGATGAAACTTTGCGTTTCCGATATCTTGGTTCGTTAACGTCAACCACTCGAGTGATCTCCTGTCTAGTTGTCCTCTATCTGCCCTCTATCTCTCTCCCCTTCTCCACAAATACAAACTAATTCTCTTTGCACAGCACCACTTGGCAGGCACGTCGTGTTACGTTGCAGACACGCTCGCCATTTCGCGTTTCCGATATCTTGGTTCGTCAACCTCAGCCACTTCCATGGTCACCTCACCACGTTCTCCTCTACACGCTTCCTCTTTCTTTCTTTCAATCTCTGCCTCTCTCTTTCTCTCTCCCACTCTCTTTCTCTCTCTCCCTTTTCTCTCTCCCTATCTCTTGCTCTCTCCCTCTCTCTTTTGCTCTCTCCCTCCCTCTTGCTCTCTCCTCCCCTCTTGCTCTCTCCCTCCCTCTTGCTGTCTCCCTCCCTCTTGCTCTCTCCTCCCCTCTTGCTCTCTCCCTCCCTCTTGCTGTCTCCCTCTCTCTTGCTCTCTCCCTGCCACTCGTACTTGCCTCCTCCTAATTCTCTTTGCCAAACGCAACTATCCACGCAGGAACACGTTGCTTACGTTCTCACTAAACGCTCTCATTCCACTCGCCCAAGGTACTCATACTTAACACTGCTAGCCGTTCCGTTTTACCCGTCCATGCAAACACGAGCGTATTATGAGGCTTGGAGGGGAAAAACTGTTGCTTTTGAAATTCGTGGGCTCCTGATTTTCTTCAGGAAACAAGTTCGTTTTGATCTGTATCTAGAAGTCTGTGCGAATGACGTTCATTCCTATACAGGGCAGATGACGACGCGCCCCTTTATCAAGACAACGGTTACCTACGTCTAATTACTAGCGAGCTTCGGATGGATAGGTCGGAAAGGAGAGCAAACTCAGTCATCGAACCGAGAACCGGTAATCCTGGACGGATAAAAGTGCACGTCGGTGGGCACCTCTGAGAAGCGGTTAAACACAAGACACGTGGAATGGGTAAAACAAGTATCCCGAATGTGAATGGGCTACTCAATACACGCTTTCGATACATTAGATGGACATCCTCGACCACGTTTCAGTCCTCACCCATCTTTCCCAGGCTCCTTCTTTCTCCTCTCCTTTCTCCGTCTCCCACCTCGTCTCCCCCTCGTCCACCTCGGCCTCCGCCTGCGTCCCCGCGTCCGCCCCCGGGCCCAGAATGCGTGGCTCGCGTGAGCCGTCCGGGATTGAAATGTCGACCGTGATCGCCACGTCACGTGAGCCGCGCCCTCCCCTTCCCCCCTCCCGACCCCCCTCCCCGCCACCCCTCCCCGCTTGCCGTGGCGGGCGGCGGATATTGATGTATGGGGCGGCCGGCAGGGGGCGGCGGGGGCGGGCCGGCCGGCTGTTGCTGCCGTATCATTAGCCGCGATGTGTCTTAATCAGGAGGGCGCGAGCGCGAGCGGGCGGGCGGGACACGGCCGGCGGTGAGGAAGGAAGCGGGGACGGTGACGGAGGGAGAATGTGGAAACGACGTGGAGACGGCGGTTGGCGTGACCGGAGGGCGAGAGAGGTAGCGAAAATTACGTGGAGATGCGATGACGCAGAGTCACCGCCGACGGCGGAATCGCAGGTGAAGGACCACACGGCTGAGGTAACGGACGGAGCAATTGGATGAGTGGTTGTGTCGGCGATGGGTACGGTGAGGACGACGCTACGTGTTCTGCCAATTAGAGTATAAGCTGTGCTAAGTTCACAGCCCTGTCATTGGGGGCCCGTGTAGAATATGGTCCGAAACAGCAAAAGCAGGACAGTGTATTGAACAGGTACGGACAGCGATTGCAATTTCCTAGGAAGATAATCCAAGGGGAGATGAGAATGAGAAGGTAATTGAGCATAAGGATAAAAAAAAAGTAATTATACTGAAAAATAAAGATGAAGGAACATAGGAAACTTCGAAACCTCTCTGTCGAATTAACAGGGAAGTGCCGTCGAGGAGCTCAGTAATAGTCGCAAACCGACAATGAATGAAATTTGAGAAAATCACATTCTGTCGGATTCATATTATGCTAAAAGGCTTTGGCTTTGGTTCTCTAGAGTGAAGCAACGTTAAATATAACTAAAGCAAATTCAAGATGTTTTTTAAATAAAAAAATCTTATATTTTTTAAATTGTTAATATTTACTTTCGACAATAATTAGTCTTTATTAGTAATTTATATTAAGATGCTTCACAGAGAGTGAAAATGAAAGGCAACAACTATTCTTTCAAGTTGTCCCATACATACTAATCGGTCACTAGCAACATTTTGGTATGGAAAATTCTCTCAAAAACGGCTCCCCCGGGTGGCGGCGGGGAGGGCTCGGACCCGGTGGAGCGCAATCGTGGGCGAAGTGTGGGCGTGTGCGCGGGCGCGGGCGTCGGCGGGGGCTGGGGGGGGGTGACGCGGCGGCGTGTGCACGCGTGCACGCACGCGCCGTCGATGCAACCCGATAGGGTGCAATTAGCGCCGCTACCGCCGCTGGCGGAGTGTCGGGGCGCACGCGCGACGCCCACGCCCCGCCGCCGCCGCCGCCCGCAAATAGAATTCAGGGCCTCGTTGGGGAAACGAACAACCGCGCACGCCTCCGACGGCGTTTTTAGCGGGAAAACAGGGTGCGACGGTGGTGGAGTGCTGAAGAAAGCGCGTTGGCGTGTTGGGAAAGGATTTAGTCATTCAATGTGAATTAAGGGCTTGTTTCGATGCAAGGGTTCAATGCGTTTGTTTGGTTTTGCAACTTAAATGTGCAAAATACAACAAAATATTTTAACATCGTATAATTTTTGTTAGGTTCATGTTATTTATATGTTTCTGATCGACTCTTCGCGCAAGTGCGGGAATTTGTTTGGAGATTTATGAGAATTGATTGAAGCAGCCCTTTTCTGTATGAAAACGGAATTTAGGGTCTCCTTTGTTAAACTAACAACCATGCCCTTCTGGGATAGCGTTTACAGGAAATCTCGAAGGGTGGAGACGCAATATTTAAGAAAGCATCTTGGTAGCAGATATATTTCATCTTGGTAGCATCTTGGTAGATGTATTTCAGTAGCTTTTTTATAAACATTTTTTTGTGTGTTTAATGCATTTTCCAATTATTATGCTTTGAAGTATTTCAGTTTGTTGAGAAATAAAGATCCTTACTTGACATCATCGATTAATTTATTTTGATATATTCATTTTCGACTTCCTCGTAGATAAAATTAAGGGAATTGTGCCAGTGTGAGTAAATTGGAATAGCCCAAAGACACGCGCTCCCGCAATAGAATTCAAGACTTCTTTAGGGAAACGGGCCACTGCCCGCCGTTGACAGCGTGTTTGGGAGAAAATCGGAGAGTGAAGAAAGTGTGTTCAAGAATGATTTTAAATAGAACGATTTTTACTTGGCAAATTTTGTTTCATGTTGATGTTTTATAGCACTTATTTCCAGGAAAATGTATAATTAAATGTCTAATAGTCGCGAATTGTGTTTTTAAATATTGTTTCATGCTTTGGCTAGGTAAAACGGGAAATCAGTTGAATATTTTTGGATTTCTGTCTTTGCACATGAGAGCCTATCGACTCTTGCCAATAGAAATCGGTTATGAAATGAACAATTACACGCCTACGATCTCGTTGTTGGGGGGATTAAGGTAAACGTATGGTGGTTTTGGAAAGAAAGGACGTTAATTTATCAAGAAAGGAGCTGGTTGTCGAGTTTAAATATTACAGTTTTTTGTTGTAGTAATGAAAGATGATTTTTTTGTTGTCAAGAGCAAAAATGTTGGTAAAGTCATTACTGCACTACACACATCTACATTTCACTGCCAAGATTTCCTTCAACAGCAGATCAATGGTCTTGCTTCCATGCCTTATTTTTAATAGGGTTAATTTAGCCTAGTACTTCCCTTATGCAACTTTCCTGAGCAGTTTAAAGCAAAATACATATTCGAGTTTATAAAATTCTTAGTAGTTCCATGTATTTTCTTAACTTTTAAATGTTTCTCTTCTATTCCTGTTCTGTGTTACCGTTAAATATCTGATCAGACGATGCAGTGGATTGCTGGTGCTGTATTTACGGAAATGTTGAGTGAAAAGTACGTATCTTGGACTTCTTTGGTACTTTGTTATGGCACGTCTACTCTCCACTTGTGCTACATTTCAACACTATCCTTTATGTGATTTCATGATCATAAGGTCCTTCCACAACGGCTGGCGCTACCATCCAAAGATCAAGATAGCATCGCGAATTCCGTTCATTAAAATGCATAACCACACCAACACTGCAATCGATTATCGTATGATAATAAGCCCCAGCATTGAATTTTCAAATTAAGAATTCATTAATAGATATATATTACATGGCGGCGAGGAACTTGTTTCCGCATTCAGTTGGACTTTACATTTAATGCGGTAAGAGAGATAATAATACTATACAATTTAACGCCATTCTCGTCTGGCGACGCCAGGCAGGGGACGATAAATCACTGCATAATACTCGTAATAATAATACTCGCCCACACGCGGAGCGCACAATTATTGCGGCGCATAAATCACGCACATACGCACGGGCGTGCGAGCGGCATTAGCAATTTTTCACGCGCGCTAAGTGAGTTTTCAGTTCACACTATGCGCGCCCGATGCCCGGCGCTCGAGCCGTGCATCATTATATCACTTACCCACCGGGAGCCCATAGCTCCAATCTAGCGCGCGTACGGGTTGCGTGTGACGCTGCGACGATGCGCTGCTCCCGCGTCTTTGATTTGTGTTCGCTTCACTTGCGGAAAACAAATTGGCCGTCTCGTTATAACCCTTAACCGGAATAGATCGGAGCTCTTTTATAAAAGAGAGCCGTCCAAATGCTACGTTCTCGGTAGTGCTCGTGTGATTAGGGGTGAGCGAGAAACCGGGAGAGGTGGCGCAGAGCATCAAATATCACCGCAGTGCCTCTGTCAGGGAGGACCTAGGGTTTCGCGTCACGATGGGGGCAGAATTTTCTACAATAGCTTCACAGTTGGGTCGAGTTCTGTCGCTTTCTCGATGAAAATTCTAGTGGCCGGCTGCTGTGATCGGTAGTTTTCCGTAGTTTCTCCGATCAACACCAGGCGAATGCTGAAGCAGTATCCTAATGAATGGGCTAGGAACTGCGTGCGATCTTTCCTCTCTCCTCCTTGTCCTATCCTTACCCCGTACTTAAACCCATTTGCGCACTACACCACCACACGTGTCGAGAAAACAATCGGGAGCTCAGAGCTTATCCCAGATGGGGCGGTGCCTCGCTGGTGGGAGATACCTGGTTGAGGAAAATCCCCGGAAGCTGACGTAGGTCGGCTTCGGATCTCGCCATCCAGTTGGGGAAGATCACCACCACCACTGCCCGTGGGAAGAAAACATGCACTACACGTACGGGACTAATGACCTTAGTAGTAGACGCGCTCAGAATCACTAATAATCAATCGAATCCAGCGCGCGTACGGGTTGCGTGTGCGACGTCGCGAAGCTCCCGCGTTTTTCATTGGTGTTCGCTCCACTTGCAAAAAAAAAATTGACAGTCTCTTTATAATCCTCGACCGGAATAGATAGGAGCTCTTTTATAAGCGAGGGGCGTCCAAAATGGAAGTTTCTCTGTTGTGTCTGTGTGATTGGGGACGTGCGAGATGCATACGCTCGGAGGTGGGAAAACTATCCTCCGGGTGGAATGACTGCCCTTAACTTTTACTGCAGCTTGGCTGATTGACTCGTGACTATGATTTATGGCCAAAATCTCTGTTAGAATCGTTAAATTCCTCGCCCAGAATGTATCGGTGTTCTATTATACGCGAGGGGCGTCCAAAAAGTAAGGTTCTCTCAATTTGTTGACGTGACAATGAGTGGGAGACTTACAAGCGAAAAGCTTGAGGCAGCGTGAAAACTTTGGGAAGAATGGATTGGCTGCCTTAAAGTTTCTAGCTCGTTAGCTTTCGACTCTATGCTGTGAGGAATGGCTAGCAAAATTATAGATTCATTAAATTCGTCTACTGGAATATAAGGGTCTTTTGAATGTGAGGGACGTCCAGAAAATAGGTTTTCTATTTTAGGGCGCTTGAGTTAGGGATAAGTGATAAGCCTGCGGCGTCTGGAATCTTTTGTTCGGATGTATAGATTGCTCTTAATTGAACACTAGACTCGTTGGTAAGTTGTTTGAGTGTTTTGGAGCCGTTTACCTTGAGCCTCCCATTTCACTCTAGTAGTCAAGTGAGGTATGTGTTATTCGCTTTTGACGATTGGATGACTAAGTGAAAGGCAATCTTGGGGGAAACATCATAGGTATAGCAACAAAGAACAAGAAGCAGGTATTTTGCCTCGAAATATACTGTGTTTGTATGGGCACAGCAGGGAGAATCTACAATTTGTCAGTGGAAAAAACACTACTAACTGCTGTAGCTTTTAAAAATTCTAAACAAACTGGAGTTCTAATGTAACTTCATCTTAGTTTATAAATAAAGTAAGTCATAACCAGAAACGCTATTATATGGCTTATTATGTATGCAGATTTTAATTTTCACTCTCTGCACCCTCATGTTTAAACTTGCACTATCTGTTTGGAAACATGTACGGATTGTTTCAGAATTTTTATAACTGAATTGATATAAATGGTTCAAGCTGAGTGCAAGTGACAACACGTTGGCCTGCCACTGACAGTGACTGTGTTTTCAAAAAAGTGACTCATTCTTTCAATGTTGGAACATGCAGCTTTGATTCAAACGAAACTTGGAAAATATCCCTTCTGCTTGCTCGATCACAAAATAATGTAAGTTTTACTTGAGTAGTGTCAGAGACCTTCTATTGTGAAGTTATTTTAATGATAATGATTGTGATAATTGAAAATAAAACAAAATATGTTAGGAATAATAATAATAATAATAATAATAATAATAATAATAATGAAACACAACACACCTACAAAAAACATTAAATTAATATTTTTTTATATTAAGGCTCGTAATTTGAAATGAAATAGACTTTAAATCAGTCAAATCTAGCGTAAGTAAATATTGTGCATTTTAAGTAAAGATTACCATATGAACCCATAATGATCCCATGATGATAATTGTTTTAGAATTTTTTCGAAATTTTTGAAGAGAGGCATTTTGAAAAATCTCAAAATTAAAATATCAAATTCAAAGTAGAAAAACTTTTGAAACCTACCCCTCTTGAGTTATATATCATATAAAAAGTCATTAAAAAATCTGCAAAACGATATCTCTTCCAGCTCCTTATCTACATTTGGAGAGGTTCTACACCAATTCTTATTCTTCATTCATACTACTTATGTGTCAAATGTCTTCTGAATCTAAAATGGTGAGGTAAAATTTTAATCAAAACTATTGATTTAATGTGGAATGACCCAATATCGTCTTTTGTGTCACGTTTCAGTTTTGAGCATCAATTTTCCTAAAATACTTTCAAACAGAAAGAATTGTTCATTACGGTGTATTCATTTTAATTTGCTCTTATATGAACATGAAACAATGTTTATTATTATTATTATTATTATTATTATTATTATGATTATTATGGACAAGAAGGATAGGTATACAGCAAATATTTTTCAACGATTTTCCATTGATTTATCCTTCATTTATTTATTAACGTAGAAACACGTACGTTTTGGTCGCCCCTCGCATTTCCAGGAGACGCGGCAAGATTCGTGAGTCTACAAGTCGACAGCGAACAAATGTCCTTTTAGCGCCTCAGGATGTAACCGATAACTTGTTCCTGACACCGCATTTGATATTATACGAATTTCGTCCGTTTCGTTCCGAGTGCACCCGGGAGCTTCAGGATTCTCCTCAAGCAGGGGGCTCCGAGAGTCGCTACACATGTTATGTTGATGAAGCCACAAATTAGGGAAAAGGCCGATAAGTTGAGGTAAATGAGGTTCCCGCTGGTCAGGAAACGGGGTGTCAACAGTGAGAGGAAGGCATTGTAGGCCATAAAGGAAATTTATGGCGGAGGCGGGAAAGTATACCGCGGAGGAAACGGCACGACACGAAACAGGAAGAGAAATATTAATTAAGGCGCCCAAATTGAATAGATACGGCCGCGGGGATGCGGTGAGCTGAGCAGGCTGCGAGCCAATGGATTTCAGAGCGCTCGGCGGTCGCCTGGTGCTAGATGCTATCGCTGGTCGGGCTCTTCTTATGCTGCATAGCAAGGAAAGGTATGAGCCCGGTTCGGAGTCTCAGTAGTCGACTGAAGGGGGAACCGGAAAAGTGGACCAGAAATTAGTCTTGCGGTCAGTCATGTGATGCTAAACTGCTGGATGCCACTGTCTCTCCAGCGCTGTGACCGGGAAGTCCTAGGGTTCGAGTCGTGATGTTGGTTTCGACATGTGACCTAACTAAACATCTAGGTCGAATTCCGCTGTTGTCTGAAGGAGAATTCTTGCGGCCGATTGCTATGATGGTATTTTCCTTGTTTTTTTATTAATACCAGACGAATGCTAAAGCAGAACCCTCACAAAAGAGCCACGGAACAACGTGCGATCTTCCTTTCCACTTCCTTTTCGTGAGGGTAAAAAATTGTCCCAGCAATACTGCTCACACCACAAAGTTAACACCAACCCCTGTGAAATATTTTAGATTTCTCAAGGATTATCGTCTCTGCCTTACACACACACACCACCACACCACACACACACACATACACACACACACACACACACATACTTACATGCACTACACTACCACAAATATAGGAAGACTTCTCGGAATCTTAGAGCTGGCGCCCGGGCAAGGCGTTGCCCTGCTGTGAGAGGTACTTGCAGGGGAAATCAGCGACGGATTTCACCGCCCAGCAAGAGAGGAACACTGCACCCTCCTGCAATAAAACATTCACTACACTAAGGGAAGGTGATAATGACTATAGTAGCTGTCGTGCAACATCAATCAATCATCAAAACTGCCTGGTATTAAGAAAGGAAATTCGATGTATCGACCTATCCATATATTTTGACGCATATGTTACACTGAAATATTGCCAAATCAGCAGTTCATATAGCGTTCACGATTCCACTCCACCGTAATTGCGATCAAATGTTCTTCGTTTTTCTCCCAACTTCACTTTCACGTGACGCAGATAACACGGGCGGCACAATGCATCGTTATTTTTGTTAAGATGTTAATAAAATAAGAATGTGATTGTCATTGCATGTGTTGGGGACGGAGCTTACGCGTTTATTTATTATACTTTGAAATTTATTTTCTTCATGGTCGATATTCGCCTATCGGGGAGTTTTCAAGGAGACAATTTAGTTTACAATAAATTTCTTTGGATTTATCCTCGGTGCACATGCGACTCTCAGTACAATATTCCACAATTTTTGAAATTTCTAATTATACCTTGACTACTTGGAAAGTGCGCATTTTTGTTTACGGGGTGGAAGAAAACGCGTACCAAGAGCTCATCATCGATATAACTACCATGTCACGGTATTCAAAAAACGTTTAACAACGAAACGTACATCATACGCTACTCGCAATTCTCTTTCATGCTTCACATTTTATCACAATTAACCTCACGCTGGATGTTTGAAATGACGCCCATTTAATTAACTGCGACCAAGAAATGGGATTCATTTGTTCTATAATTTGAATTGACAACACTAAGCGTCGATGCTCCTGATTAGCTGTTCCTGAGGTACAGCACTGACTTAACCACGTGACCACGAACTATCAACCACAGTCTAATTTTTTGGTTAGTATATTCCTGTACTTCCTTTCAATGTTATAACATGATGATAATAAGAAAAAAATCTGTATATTGCAACAAATAAAAATTCATGAATCTTAGTGAAGTGATCCTTGACGGGCGCGCATGTAGTCTTTTCTGAGTCAGCCATGATTTAGGTTGCGCTATGATTGTTGATGTCTGATTAGTTATTTATATTTTTTGTCACCATTTCAGAGATGCATCATGGTCGTCAAATAAGGGACGTATCAGCATATTCTTCGAATTAATTTGCCTTGTCGATTTCCGCCGTCCAATTCATTGAAGCATCTATCAAATAGGCTTTTTTATATCTCTGTCTTAACTCGAATGAACGTCCCTAACAAGTTACATAGAGGGGCATATGAACAAAAGACAAGGAAGAATGGAACAATAACATGCATTTGTAATTTTAAAACATGGTTGGGAATTCGAGGCCAACACCTCTTGCTCGCTGTGCAAATAATCATGTAAATAGTAATGACTGATGAAATATTTTTATTTGTAACATTATAGAA
>JAHLJT010009419.1:48774084-48910062 GCA_031308135.1 Acheta domesticus
TTTTTCATTGGTGTTCGCTCCACTTGCAAAAAAAAATGACAGTCTCTTTATAAACCCTCGACCGGAATAGATAGGAGCTCTTTATAAGCGAGGGGCGTCCAAAATGGAAGTTTCTCTGTTGTGTCTGTGTGATTGGGGACGTGCGAGATGCATACGCTCGGAGGTGGGAAAACTATCCTCCGGGTGGAATGAATGCCCTTAACTTTTACTGCAGCTTGGCTGATTGACTCGTGACTATGATTTATGGCCAAAATCTCTGTTAGAATTGTTAAATTCCTCCCTCGGAATGTATCGGAGTTCTATTGTACGCGAGGGGCGTCCAAAAAGTAAAGTTCTCTCATTTTGTTGACGTGACAATGAGTGGGAGACCAAAAGCGAAAAGCTTGAGGCAGCGTGAAAACTTTGGAAAGAATGGATTGGCTGCCTTAAAGTTTCTAGCTCGTTGGCTTTCGAGTCTATGCTGTGTGGAATGGCTAGCAAATTATAGATTCATTAGATTCGTCTATTGGAATACACGGGCCTTTTGAATGTGAGGGGCGTCCAGAAAATAGGTTTTTCTATATTAAGGCGCTTGAGTTAGGGATAAGTGATAAGCCTGCGGCGTCTGGAATCTTTTGTTCGGATGTAAAGATTGCTCTTAATTGAACACTAGACTCGTTGGTAAGTTGTTAGAGTGTTTTGGAGCCGTTTACCTTGAGCCTCCCATTTCCCTCTAGTAGTCAAGTGAGGTTTGTGTTATTCGCTTTTTGACGATTGGATGACTAGTGAATGGCAATCTTGGGGAAACTTCATAGGTATAGCGACAAAGAACAAGAAGTAGGTATTTTGCCTCGAAATATACTGTTTTTGCATGGGCACTGTAGGGAGAGTCTACAATTTGTCTGTGGAAGAAACCACTACTAACTGCTAAAGCTTTTAAAAACTGTAAACAAACTGGAGTTCTAATGTAACTTCATCTTAGTTTATAAATAAAGTAAGTCATAACTAGAAACGCTATTATACGGCTTATTATGTATGCAGATTTTAATTTTCACTCTCTGCAGTCTCATGTTTAAACTTGCCCTATCTGTTTGGAAACATGTACGGATTGTTTCAGAATTGTTATAATTGAATTTATATAAATGGTTCAAGCTGAGAGCAAGTGGCAACACGTTGGCTTGCCACTGACAGTGACTGTGTTTTCAAAAAAGTGACTCATTCTTTCAAAGTTGGAACACGCAGCTTTGATTCAAACGAAACCTGGAAAATATCCCTTCTGCTTGCTCGATCACAAAATAAATGTAAGTTTTACTTGAGTAGTGTCAGAGACCTTCTATTATGAAGTTATTTTAATGATTATGATAATTGACAATAAAACAAAATATGTTAGGAATAATAATAATAATAATTATAATAATAATAATAATTATAATAATAATAATAGAACACGACATTATGATAAAGCGGTTCTCAAATTTCCCAAGATGATAAATGCCGCATTTGCCTGGAGCAAGTAGAAACCATTGATCATATTGTCTCAGCTTGTCCAATCCTAGCAAAGACGGAATACCTGAAAAGACATGACAGGGTGTGTAGCTACCTCCACTGGCAGATCTGTACCCGCCTCGAAGTTCCAAACACATGCCCCAAGTGGTACGAACACTCACCAAAACCGGTGACGTCTGTTGGATTGTGTACGATATTGTACGACCAACAAATTCAAACGATCGCACGATAGCGGCAAACAACCGGATATAGTTATCCGGGATTTGGCGAAAAAATCGTATTTACTATCGATGTTGCTGTACCTTGCGATCAAAACGTCGTTACCAAGGAGGCAGAGAAACGTCTTAAATACAAGAGTTTGGAAATCGAGATCAGCCGAATGTGGGCGTAAAAGCACAGGTCGTCCCGATAGTAATCGGAGCTCTGGGATTTGTTCCGCAAAATTTGAGTAAGAACTTGTCTAAACACCCTGGTAACTCGAAAGACTGGGAAGTGCAAGAAATAGCTTTATTTGGAACAGCCCACATTTTGCGTAAAGTATTGTAGAGGCACTGATAGTCACCGGATCTGCTCCTTAGGTAGCTGGTTACAACCTGGAGTAGATTTTATATTCAGCCGACTCATAACATCTTTAGTCGTGATGTAATGGAATAATAATAATAATAATAATAATAATAATAATAATAATAATAATGAAACACAACACACCAACAAAAAACATTAAATTAATATTTTTTTATATTAAGGTTCGTAATTTGAAATGAAATAGGACTTTTAATCAGTCAAATCTAGCGTAAGTAAATATTCTGCATTTTAAGTAAGATTACCATATGAACCCATAATGATCCCGTAATGATCCCATGATGATAATTGTTTTAGAATTTTTTCGAAATTTTTAAAGAGAGGCATTTTTGAAAATCTCAAAATTAAAATTTCAAATTCAAAGTAGAAAAACTATTGAAACCTACCCCTGTTGAGTTATATATCATATAAAAAGTCATAAAGAAAGCTGCCAAAACGATATCTCTTCCAGCTCCCTATCTACATTTGGAGAGGTTCTACACCAATTCTTATTCTTCATTCATACTACTTATGTGTCAAATGTCTTCTGAATCTAAAATGGTGAGGTAAAATTTTAATCAAAACTATGATTTAATGTGGAATGACCCAATATCGTCTTTTGTGTCACGTTTCAGTTTGAGCATCAATTTTCCTAAAATACTTTCAAACAGAAGAATTGTTCATTACGGTGTATTCATTTTAATTTGCTCTTATATGAACATGAAACAATGTTTATTATTATTAGTATTATTATTATTATGATTATTATTATTATTATTGTTATTATTATGGACAAGAAGGATGGGTATACAGCAATATTTTTCAACGATTTTTCATTGATTTATCCTAACGTAGAAACACGTACGTTTTGGTCGCCCCTCGTATTTCCAGGAGATGCGGCAAGATTCGTGAGTCTACAAGTCGACAGCGAACAAATGTCCTTTTAGCGCCTCAGGATGTAACCGATAAACTTGTTCCTGACACCGCATTTGATATTATACGAATTTCGTCCGGTTCGTTCCGAGTGCACCCGGGAGCTTCAGGATTCTCCTCAAGCAGGGGGCTCCGAGAGTCGCTACACATGTTATGTTGATGAAGCCACAAATTAGGGAAAAGGCCGATAAGTGAGGTAAATGAGGTTCCCGCTGGTCAGGAAACGGGGTGTCAACAGTGAGAGGAAGGCATTGTAGGCCATAAAGGAAATTTATGGCGGAGGCGGGAAAGTATACCGCGGAGGAAACGGCAACGACACGAAACAGGAAGAGAAATATTAATTAAGGCGCCCAAATTGAATAGATACGGCCGCGGGGATGCGGGTGAGCTGAGCAGGCTGCGAGCAAATGGATTTCAGAGCGCTCGGCGGTCGCCTGGTGCTAGATGCTATCGCTGGTCGGGCTCTTCTTATGCTGCATAGCAGGAAAGGTATGAACCCGGTTCGGAGTCTCAGTAGTCGACTGAAGGGGAACTGGAAAAGTGGACCAGAAATTAGTCTTGCGGTGAGTCATGTGATGCTAAACTGCTGGATGCCACTGTCTCTCCAGCGCTGTGACCGGGAGGTCCTAGGGTTCGAGTCGTGATGTTGTTTCGACATGTGACCTAACTAACATCTAGGTCGAATTCCGCTGTTGTCTGAAGGAGAATTCTAGCGGCCGATTGCTATGATGGTAATTTTCCTTGTTTTTTATTAATACCAGACGAATGCTAGAACAGAACCCTCACAAACGAGCCACAGAACAATGCACGATCTTTCCTTCCTCTTCCTTTCCGTGAGGTTAAAAATTTTCCAGCAATACTGCTCACACCACAAAGTTAACACAAACTCCTGTGAAATATTTTAGATTTCTCAAGGATTATCGTCTCTGCCTTACACACACACACACACACACACACACACACACACCACACCACACACACTTACATGCACTGCCTACCACAAGTATAGGAAGACTTGTCGGAATCTTAGAGCTGGTCCCGGGCAAGGCGTTGCCCCGCTGTGAGGGATACCTGCAGGGGAAAATGCATCGTTTATTTTTGTTAAGATGTTAATAAAATAAGAATGTGACTGTCAATTGCATGTGTTCGGGACGGAGCTCCCACGTTTTTTTATTTATATTTTGAAATTTATTTTCTTCATGGTCGATATTCGCCTATCGGGAGTTTCCAAGGAGACAATTTATTTACAGTAAATTTCTTTGGATTTGTCCTCGGGCACATGCGACTATCAGTACAACCTTCCACAATTTTTGAAATTGCATAATTATACCTTGACTATTTGAAAGTGCGCATTTTTGTTTACGGGTGGAAGAAGACACGTACCATGAGCTCATCACGATATAACTACCATGTCACGGTATTCAAAAAACATTAGCAACGAAACGTACACAACAAGCTACTCGCAATTCTCATTCATGCATCACATTTTATCACAATTAACCTCATGCTGGATGTTTGTAATGATGCTCAGTTAATTAACTGCGACCAATGAAATGGGATTCATTTGTTCTATAATTTGACTTGACAACACTAAACGTCAATGCTCCTGATTAGCTGTTTCTGAGGTACAGCACTGACTTAACCACGTGACCACGAACTATCAACCACAGTCTAATTTTTTTTGGTGAGTATATTCCTGTACTTCCTTTCAATGTAATAATATGATGCTAATAAAAAAATTCTGTATATTGCAACGAATAAAAATTCATGATTTTTAGTGGAGTGACCCCTTGACGGGCGCACATATAGTCTTTTCTGAGTCAATCATGATTTTTGGTTGCGCTGTGATTGTTAATGTCTGATTAGTTATTAATAGTTTTTGTCACCAATTCAGAGATACATCATCGTCGTCAAAGAAGGGCACATCATATCAACATATTCTTCGAATTAATTTCCCTTGTCGATTTCAGCCGTCCATTCATTGAAGCATCTATCAATAGGCTTTTTAATATCTTTTGTCTTACACCCGAATGGACATCCCCTAACAAGGTAACAAAGAGGGGCATATGAACAAAGAGAAGGAAGAATGGAACAATAAAATGCATTTGTAATTTTAAAACATGGTTGGGAATTCGAGCAACACCTTCTGCTCGCTGTGCAAATAATCATGTAAATAATAATGGCTGATGGAATATTTTTTATTTGTAACATTATAGAAATTGCTGATATTGCTTCCATTTTGTTTTGAAATGTTTAATGGCGACTAATAATTTTTAAAGTATGAAGTTTTGCAAATGCTATAATTAGCATTTGGTCAAATTTCTACTTCGTATACTATAAAAGCAATAAATTCCGTAGTTATCTTGAAGATCTTGTTAATGCTCACTCATTATGGTGGCTTTCTAGCGTTTCCTTAATTGGACACAGTTGTGTAACGTGGTTTTAGATTCTCCTTTTCTCACATAACGATTATTTTCATTATGTTTAAAACGTTCTTGCGTGTAGTCTTGTATGATCCGTATCTAAACACATTTGATCCTTTTTCATGCGAATGATCTACAAATAAACGTCAGAGAAGTGTGAAAAATACACTTTCAGATTTTATGTTTTAATTTCAATAATTAACGAAATATTATTTCTTATCCGGAAATCTAGGTCTAATGCAAAATTACAATATGTGTTAAAAAAATTCCCATTTCTCCATCTGAGGTATGCGGATTCAATAGTTGTCTGCCGTCTGAAACAAAACATATTACCAGAGTTATTTAACCCCTTAGATGTTTTTAAACCTAACTACATAATCAATTTTGCGACTGAAATTAGTATCTTTTATTCACCAGAATTTTAATACTAGTAGTTTGTATTGTATCAAACGTTCCAGGAAGAACAGTATATGAATAAGCAAATATATATGATCACAAATTGATGTCAGTGTTCAAATAGTTTTCACATTATGAAGGCCAAGGAGGTTCAGAAAATTCAGAGTGCCTATGGCAGGTTAAAAATATAAGAGGCGATATTTCGTTGAGCGTCAGTTGTAGCAAGCAGGAGAAGAATTCGAACATACCTCGCGCGATGTACAATCATGCATATGAATCGGCCGGCGCGCCTTGTAGGTTCGCGTCGCTCCCATTTCCCGGTGCCCCGGGGCAGCTCCGCCACCTGCCCCGCGCGGGCCTCTCGGAGGCAGCCCGCCGCGGGACGTGCCCCGGAGTCCCGCGGCGAGGTGCGGCCAGACACGCCACTCCGCCCTCGCCATCTCCTCCGCCCCCGCCATCGCCCACACCTCCGTCCTCGCCCTCGCCAATGTCCCCTCGATCGCCGCCGCGATCGCCCCCGCCATCGCCCCCGCCATCGCTCCCGCCATCACCCCCGCCATCACCCCCGCCATCGGCCCCGCCATCGCCCCCGCCATCGCCCCCGCCATCACCCCCACCATCACCCCCGCCATCACCCCTGCCATCGCCCCCGCCATCGCCCCCGCCATCGCCCCCGCCATCGCCCCCCGCCATCGCCCCCGCCATCGCCCCCGCCATCGCCCCCGCCATCGCCCCCGCCATTGCCCCCGCCATCGCCCCCAACCATTGCCCCCGTCATTGTCCCCGCCCTCACCCCCACCACCTCCCACGCCCTCTCCCCTGCCACGGCCCCAGCCATTGTCCCCGCCGTCGTCCCCGCCATCGCTCTCGCCATTGCCCCGCCCACGCTCCTGCCATTGCCTCTGCTATGCTTCCGTTCCCGACATCATCCCCGCTCTCGCCATCGCCCACGCCTCCGTCATCGCCCTTGCCACCGGGGCCGCCTTTCCCATTCCGCCCTTTTCTGCCGACGCCGCCTCTTCCTCCATTTCTTCTCTGCAGCCATCACCTTTGCTACCCGTCCCCGACCCTGTTCTCGACCCCCATCTCCCGCCCTCGACCCCGCCATCGCCCCCATCATCCCCACGACTCCCCATGCCCAACGCCACCGTCTCTGCCGCCACCCCCTCGTCACCAACACCCGCTGTCCCTACCCCTCTCCCCTACCGTCACCTTTCGACCTGCCCTCGTCTTCACCCCCCGCTGTCGCTGCTGCTGCCGCCTCCTCCGCCACCTTTGCTGCCACAGCCCCCGCTGTTCCTCACCGACCACTGCTGCTCGCCTCCACCGCCGCCTTCGCCACCCATCCCTCGTCGTAGCTCACAGCGGCGCGCCATTGCCAGCTGCCGCCACCTCTTGCAAATAGCCTCCACATTCACCGTCTCCGCGACCATGCTCTCCTCCCTCCCCACTGATACCGCCTCATCCGTCCCTACAGCAGCCGTCACCCTCGCAGTCGACTTCACCCTCTCTGCCGCCTTCTCCTCCGCCACCGCCGCTGCCCCCCTTCGCGGCCGGGGTCTCTCCGCGTGCGCCCTGGCGGCATATGGGAGCCGGCCGTGGCGGCCGGACGGCAGCGGCCAGCCGCTGGCTCGGCCGTCGCCATAAATTATAATTACTCCCGCGCCCACATTCCTCGGGCGCTAAGTGTCTCGCGGGGGCGCTCCCGCCCTTCCCCTCCCTCCCCTCCCCCTCCCCCCGCCCCCTCCGCCATCTCTCCGCCGCCTCTCCTCACCTCAGTTCCTGTCCTAAAATTGTACCACGTACAATTCTCCAGAACACCTGACTTCTCGTGAGTTAGTATCCTCTCTTCATTCTGTGCAGGACACAAATGTAAATTAAATTATTGCACTTATCTCGAGCACTGAGCCAAAGCGTAGAATGATCCAGAAACATTTGCTGCTAGTAGTGCGGCGAATAGCGTTTGATTCTCAACGCCAATGTAAAATATACCATTGAATACACTTAAAGGCATATCTTTGCTACTGATATCATTTTTGGAATTGTTTTCATGTTTTTCGAAAATCAATGCATTATGATACATTTGTGTTACAATGTGATCTGTACGTTTTTGATTTCTTTGAGTATGTTTCAAGTGGAGAGTTTATTGTTGCTCATTACGGCATAAAATAAAATTTGAAATTCTCGGAAAAGATTAAAGCAGATTAGAAGATCAAATTATCCTCAAATTTGTTTGCGGTTTATTTCTTAACAAAACATGACAATAATTTCCTATTACAACTATAATGAAGACTGAAGCCCAAACTGCTGCCTTGAAATACACAATTCGTTGTAGATTTAGAGAAGTTATCCATGTAAATCGTATCACATTAAAAGGAAATTTTTGAAACAATTTACTCAAAAATAATTTTGTGGTTTGATTATTGTCAATTGACACCAAAATGAAGAAATTAAAAAACGAGTTTGGTTCTTACGAAGTTATTTTAGGCTCTTTAATGCCATCAGAAACCTATAGGTACTTGACTTCTCCAGCAACGATTCTTCTTCCGTTTAGTCAGATTCTCTCTGAAAGAACTTTTTCCTTTCAGGATGTTTCGCTGAAGAAGGAAAGTTTAGGATCCGATGCTTTAATAGTTTTCCAACCAAACATTCATTTGATCTTCTCAATCTCCAAACGCATAAACCTCATGATGGATAATTATATTTCAAATAACTCTTCGCTTTTTAATTGTCTCTTCTTGAAGGCATGAGATAGACGTTCTTTAAAAAATCAGTTACAGAGTATTAAAACTGAATTGAAGTATCACTTGTCTATTGTTAACCCTCATCCGCTCGCGTGGATGGCAAGTTTGCGCTCTTCAAGAGTAACAGCTGGTATTTCTCTGATGTTTATAGCGGGAAATGCAGAAATCTGATGTTTTTTTTTTAATTACTAATTACTACAGAAAGTAGAATTCATTTCGGTTTGTTCTCATCTTTTTTTTTCCGTCTCAATGCGCTTCTTAAAAGTGCGAACAAGTGACAGATTGCCATATCGCGAGCTGTAGGGCCAACTCTTTTCCACCTTTTCAGAGAAAATGTAACTAATAATTCCATTGAAATTATTAATTACATTTAATAATTTAAGCAGATATTTTGCATGTAAATGAGAGATTTTTATTTTTTAGTACAGATAATCCAGTGTAGCACTCTAGTTCGGTTTTCCTTCCAAATTCTTTTGTTTGTTACGGTACACAATTTGATGTCATTACATCATTTATACGTACATTATCGACTTTTCTTCGTCTTTAAAGTATATATTTGAGCTTAAGTGAACCCGATCTGATGATTCTATGAGCAAATGTCTGCGAAAATGCATTCCTATTTCTGATCACATGCCTTAGACTTGTCAAAATTACTAGAACACGACGTTGCGTAGTGACAAATTAGCACCTATTTAAAAATTTGCCTCTAATTTTTTTTTCCAATTGTAAAAAGTTTCACATCCAAGGAAATTTCACAACATTCGATGAAATGTAATTATAAGTGCCGTTTTCAAATTGCTATTCACACTATATTTTGTTTTCATGACTTCTGCAGGAAGTCAAAAATATGCAGCGATATTTTTTTGGGGGTGGGGATCCATTAATACCACATGTTATCGTTATGCGCTTAAATTGAGAGAAAAACCTTAAACAAACAAAAAGCGTCTGGCAACGGAGAGACGCCGAGCGCGCGCTTGTATGCTGTCAGACCAAACGAGCGGGTAAAGCTTAATTGTTAAAACAAGTTTAATTAATTGTTTACAGTAATTCATTCGAAGTAATTGGCCTTTAAATTTCATGAGTTGTTTTATGCGCAGTTTCTGAGATAAACAGAATCGTAGGCCTTCTCTGTTAGTACAGTATATTAGTTTGAAAATGTAAGAATTCTTCAGTTGCACATGCATGTGCTGTTGTAATGAAGTAAGTGTTAGTGACACACAGCGAATGCATCAGACGCAGATGAAAGTAAGTCAATAATTCAACCTAGACCAATGCAACCTTTTATAAAGTAATTGTGTGACAACTGAAAAGACCCGAACGCCTTCCAACGCCACCGCAACTAAATGCTCCGAGACGCACCTAAATGGAACCCAACCCAACACCAGTAAAGGCAATCCATCGGAGCCTAACAACCTGAAGCAACCCAACGTCGTCCAATGCAACCGAATGGACCCGAACGAAATACAACGCAACCGGGCGCAGCTGACTGCAACCTAGTGCAACCCGTCAAAGTCTCATTCCAGCCAGAGCGACTCAATGGAATCGAACACAAACCATTCAGCCAATTCAGTCCCTCGCGATTGAACGTAATACATATCAATCAAACCCAAAGCAGCCCATTGCACCCCACCTCAGTGAAATGTGAAACTACGCAACCCAGAAAAGCCCAATGCAGTCCAGTGTGAATCAATGCAACTCAAAAAAGAATATTAAACTAGTGCAGTCCAATATGAATCAATGCAACCCAGAGTAGCTCAATGCAGTTCAATGTGAATCAACACAATCCGAAGCAACCCTTTGCTACTCAGTGCATTCCAATGTGTATCAACACAATCCAAAGAAATCCATTGTAACAGAGTGCAGTCGAGTGTGAATCAACAAATCCAGAGCGGAACAATCCAGTCCAATGTGACTCAACGCGACCCAAAGATCCCCAATGCAATCCAGTGGGAATCGATGCAACCCAGAGCAGCCCATTGTAACCAATGCAGGAATCCAAAACAACAAACAAACACAGTAGTGAAAATCAACGCAAACCAAAGAAGCTCGTTGCAACCCAACGCGTTCGAATGTGAATCAACGCCAACCAAAGAAGCCCATTGCAACCCAACGCATTCGAATGTGAATCAACGCAAACCAAAGAAGCCCATTGCAACCCAACGCATTCGAATGTGAATCAACGCAAACCAAAGAAGCCCATTGCAACCCAACGCATTCGAATGTGAATCAACGCAAACCAAAGAAGCCCATTGCAACCCAACGCGTTCGAATGTGAATCAACGCAAACAAAAGAAGCCCATTGCAACCCAACGCGTTCGAATGTAAATCAACGCAACCAAAGAAGCCCATTGCAACCCAACGCGTTCGAATGTGAATCAACGCAAACCAAAGAAGCCCATTGCAACCCAACGCGTTCGAATGTGAATCAACGCAAACCAAAGAAGCCCATTGCAACCCAACGCGTTCGAATGTGAATCAACGCAGCCCACCAAACCCAGCGCAGCCGAACGCAACGGGCGGACGCGAGCGCGGGCGCGAACGTCTCTCTCTCAGTTTTTAAGCCTCCGATTAGTACGCGAGCCCTGTGAATGATAATGTCGTAATTTATGAGTCGGCGGGCGGCCGGTGAGTTATGCTGACAGGCGGGGAGCAGAGCGCTCGCCGCGATAGATCAGCGCCCGTTTAACACCTCGCCGCCGCCCCCCCCCCCCCGCGCATCCCCGCCCCCCGCCCCCGCGGCGCGCGCGACCCCCGCAGCGGGCGGCCACTCCCGCCCCCGCCTCCGCCCCGTCCCCGACGGAGTTGGTCTGGCGGTCCCTGGGGCATAGCGGCACACTCCCGCGCCCGGCCGCTGCGCCTCTGCGGCTCCCGCCACTGCGTGCGAGGGCGGAGCGGGACGATAAGTGGCGAGGGGCATTTCGGATTTTCAGTTTTGCCCTATAATTGTGCATCCCTTGCAATCTGGTTCAGTCGAAATTGTTCTATCGTAAATTATTTCGTAGTGGTTCACATATCTTCACACAGTAGGGTATGCGACTTTTGATGAAAAAGGTATTGAGCCAACGAAAGGTTTTCTTTCGCTGGCTATTCTGGTTTTCTATTCGCTGCTATTGAGTGGGGATATTCTGGGTTTGGTGTCAATAAAATGTTTACTTTTAGTTTTTTTGGCGGCGCTAATCATTGTTCACTGATTTTCATACGTTTGAAGAAGTTACTGTCTTTGAAAGCGAAACTTACGAGCTTTTAGCCCTTTTAGTCAAACTGTAGCCGTATGGCTACATCACTTTTTTGGCTTGAATATCATTTTTACAAATAACAGATATTTCTCTGCATATTTGCGACTTGTTTGAATCATTTAATAAATAGATAATGGGGTATACAGTTGTTCTGTGAATTTCTGGAGTTGTTTTCTCTGCGTGTTCACATGTTAATCATGACACTGCGGGTTCTAATTTTTTGTTGAATTTGTCGGCGATGGTGAATTTCTGAGATAAACTATCTTCCGTTTCGAGGATAGGGTTCATTTGCAGTTCAGAGTATAACAATATACGGATTTATGTAAAAGCTTTGGAGATATTTGAATGAGAAATGTATAGTTACCTTATGGCTACAACGGATACATAGAGCACATATAACCTACAAATTGTGGTTCATTCATATATATATATATATATATATATATATATATATATATATATCATATATATACATACATAGAATTACATCAGTGATATTTTTTTCCGGACAAGATGATGACGTGGTCGTTACTGCAGAAATATTGTAGAAATCTGTACAGATTTCGAATGAAAATAATTGAAATTTTCAAAAATGTACAATAACAAACTACATAATTGAGGGAAACTGTTATTGACACCTATTGCTTTTAATGTAATTGCGTGAGCATTACTTTCTTTTTTATCCTCTTTCCATCGCCATATTCAAGCATTTCACTTCTTTACTTTCCTGTAGAAACAACCCTCCCATCGCGTTTTGGTCACGGTCACTACATTTTTGATAATCACAGTTCGGATATCACGTTCTCAGAGTACGTATGAAACTGGACGAAAGTATTTTGCAACATATTTATGTGGAGTAACACATTGCATACACCAAGTTGTTATTTTCTGTGCTCATTTCACCAATCACTTTCATCTTTCTTATCACATCTTAATGTTAGTCATTGTGGTACAGAAGTACGTCATCGAACCCGAAGCCTGAACGAAAAGGTAGCGAAGAACGGAAATATCACGCATTAATCACCTCCATCACATGAAATAAGTTTTTCAATTTTTAATTTTTTTTCTTCTTCCGAAGTTGGCTCTGTGGTTGCTCTCGTGTTGCTCTTTTCCTGCTCACCCTCCTCTTCCACTATTAGTCACTCGGGCCTTCGCTCACCGTCTGCCGGCGAGCGTCGGGCGAGATCGCCCGCGGAGCGGAGGGGTGTTACACGAGTCGTTGCACTTGACCCCTGCAATCCGAGAAGCTATTCTCCCAGTAACATCATAATGCATTCGCGCCTCGGCCGTCGGCGCCGACGGAGGCCGGCAGTAAATCCTGCAAATGAGCCTGCGCCGGCAGGTGGGGCCATCGCTTTCCTCGGGGCTTCGATCCTCCCGCTCGCTCCCTCCACGCTCCTCCGCCGATTGGCCGGCCGGCCGACAGGCCGGCCGGCCTTTCCACCCCCTTCTTCTTCAGGGTAGGCTACCAGGACGTCGAACCTCTGTTTCTTGCTTTCGGTCGTGAACTCACCCTGTTGAAGTGTACACTTTACACGTAATTTGGGTTTCGGTCAAGAATAATTTTCGAGCGTTCAACAATCAAATTGGGACTCTTTTGAACTACAACCTCTCTGAACCAACTAATTACTGCACTTATTACTAAATTTTAAAAAAATTAAATAAAATGTATGTAAATAATAGGAATGGTCTAAAAACTGTCAAAGCGATCTCAATAATGCAAATTACAAACGTGCTCTTTATGGAAAATATGTATTGCAATATATTGTACATACTTCATAGTAGACAATTACCGCATTTAATGTTATGTTATATTATGTTATATTATTTAATGTTATATAATGTTATATTGTGTTATATTATATTACATTACATTAAGCCCACGCGGATAACTCATTGGTCAGCATGCTCGCTTTCCAGGACGCGACCCTGGGTTCGATTCCCGGTCAGGCACGATTATAATGTGCGTTTTCCTTCCAATGTCCCAGTATATGTTGCTGTTTGGCGATGCGAAAATTAACTTCTCAAGTTGAGAAGACCAGAATACGGCATAGGGATGTCTATGTGCTAACCACGTACTAACCACGTACTAACCACGTACCACGTAGAACTATGTGCTTACGTACCCCGAAACTCATTGCCGCAAGGCCGGGACGCCGCTGGTAGGCCCGGGCTTCGGCAGAGGCTATTGCGCCATTGTACATATTATATTACTATATTATAAATTAATAAACACACGTTTTGAGTAACAAATTCCATTATTTCTAATGAAAAAATTCAAGACCATGGTTGCCCCCAGTACTTAGCCTTCGATGCTCCCCGAAGCCAGCCCTTCTTCACAGGGAGTAAGTACAGAGACTTTTTTTGTCTCTATCTCAAGGTTCAGTGATTACAGTTCGAAGTCTGAGCATCTAGAAAAGAAGATAATTTTTTTCACAGCGTAAAACAAGACGTATTTGCCAAGTACCAACTTTAGAACCTGTGCATATGCGCAAGCTCTGACTATATGTTAGAAAATATCGTAACACGTATTCCAGCTAATTAATCCGATTATGTAGCGGCATGATGAACGTTATTATCATGGAAGTAATTGAAACTTGTAGGCAGTGTGTACTGGTGTTGCTAATGTATTCAAATAAGCAAAATAAAACAAACGAAATACGTAATATCAATAAGATTTGCAATCCTTGGAATTTAGTGATAACAGAAAAAAAATACTTCTACAATTTGCGACTAGTTCCTTTAACCACTAGTATGAAAATATTTCAACAAAACATGAAACATTAACGGTAATGTGCGGTTTCTGCTATATAGTTTCACACTGTGCATAAACACTCTTAGTTATAATTTATAAAACTCTATCAGTTCGCCAGTTTTGAAATCTAAGACAGTTTTTCAGTAATCGTTCAGTCATTACGCGATCTGTGGATGTCACGTTCCAAGTTTCGGCTTTCTTCACGGACAGGCGTTACCACGCCTCCCCCGCTAGAGGTCGCACACCGCTGTCTGGCTGGGCGCCGCGCCGCGCCGTACGGACGTTTCTTCCTTTCCTCCTTATGGAACTCTCCCAATTTTGGAAATGAAAATTTCACTCATCGTTTGGGTTATCGCCAAATATACTAAATTTTCAGCAGTAAGCATCAAATACAGTGAGCGTACATTGGTGAGAAAATTGCTAAAGAAATTCCGAACTATTTTGGTTGTTAGAAAATATATAACTCTCACTATGCGATGAGCTCTCCTAAAGTTTGAAGAGAGACGCTTTTGTTTTTTTAGAGTTCAGCAAGCAAAGTATGACGTGGCAAATTCGAGAAGAATAATACATTCCAATTAGTACGAAATTTCAGAGTTTTCTCCACTCTAAATTTCTCCACTTTTTTGGATTTTCTCTCGCTTCTTGTACATTTTTAAAAAAATTCCCTGAAAATACGGAGAGTCCATTTTTAGGTGGATAAAATTTAGTTTTTTATTTAACATATTTTATTTTAATAATTTTCCAAATATCTCGTATTTTTAACATTATGTGCAGTTTCCAATGACGCATATATAGCTTCATCTTTCACAAACACACTATTCACAAGCGGTATTCAAATTCATTGCCCCTGTACTTCATCCCCAACATTTCAGTTTCATCCATTTCGGGTTCTTTCTACCCAAAGTCCTTTTCACTCCAATATTCAGGTGTTTTTCCCAGTAATAAATTCTATGCGTATTAATGACAGTAATTATTTCAGTCGTCTGAATACGGAATCTGACCAGAGAATAAATATTAGTGAATTCATCTGTGCAAGACAATGGCATTTTAATCACACTCCAAAAAATTGACAGCGTTTTGATTTAAAGTAGTTAATGTATAATAAATAATAATAATAAAATGAGAATGGAGTGATAAATAAAATGTTTGAACTAAGTAGAATACTGAGAATGGAAATACACTAAATTCAAATCCACAACAAATTTGTCATTTCCCAAAACGTTCTCTCCTTCTCTTACTGAAGACATCTAAGGATCCTCTCTTGCCAGTATCCATAAGGCACAGCGTCAATCTTGAGCACCGCAGTCCCGCGCTCGCGCTCCGCAAGCCTAACCCCTTGGCCCCCTCCTCCTTGCGGTCCGGGCGCGGTCGGTCTCGCTCCTCGGCCGCAGCCACAGCGGCCGACCGCGGCGGCGCGGCACCGGCGGTGGCAGCCGCCCCAGCGGCGGGCCAGCGGGCGGGCGCGCGGGGAGAAGGCGCGAAGTGCTGTATTTATTAAGTAACACCGCACCGTCCCTCGGTTCACCGCCTCATTTACATAGCGCGCTTTATCTCGCGGCCCGCCGCTCATTTACTCTGGGCTGCCTTTCTCGCCCCGCGCTCCGCCCGGACGCTCCTCACAATTTATCTTTTTCCCTCCGTTTCCTCCTCTGCCCGCCCCGCCCCGTCCCATCCACCCCGCCTCATGCTGCTCCTCCGCCGCCACCGCAACCATCAACGCCCCCGCCCCCGCCTGCGCCTCTGGCCCCGCCGCAGCCACTACTACTTCGCCTGCACCACAGCCTGCACCACCGCCTGCGTCTCCGCCTGCGTCTCCGCCTGCGTCTCCGCCTGCGTCTCCGCCTGCGTCTCCGCCTGCGTCTCCGCCTGCGTCTCCGCCTGCGTCTCCGCCTGCGTCTCCGCCTGCGTCTCCGCCTGCGTCTCCGCCTGCGTCTCCGCCTGCGTCTCCGCCTGCGTCTCCGCCTGCGTCTCCGCCTGCGTCTCCGCCTGCGTCTTCGCCTGCGTCTCCGCCTGCGTCTCCGCCTGCGTCTCCGCCTGCGTCTCCGCCTGCGTCTCCGCCTGCGTCTCCGCCTGCGTCTCCGCCTGCGTCTCCGCCTGCGTCTCCGCCTGCGTCTCCGCCTGCGTCTCCGCCTGCGTCTCCGCCTGCGTCTCCGCCTGCGTCTCCGCCTGCGTCTCCGCCTGCGTCTCCGCCTGCGTCTCCGCCTGCGTCTCCGCCTGCGTCTCCGCCTGCGTCTCCGCCTGCGTCTCCGCCTGCGTCTCCGCCTGCGTCTCCGCCTGCGTCTCCGCCTGCGTCTCCGCCTGCGTCTCCGCCTGCGTCTCCGCCTGCGTCTCCGCCTGCGTCTCCGCCTGCGTCTCCGCCTGCGTCTCCGCCTGCGTCTCCGCCTGCGTCTCCGCCTGCGTCTCCGCCTGCGTCTCCGCCTGCGTCTCCGCCTGCGTCCTCCGCCTGCGTCTCCGCCTGCGTCTCCGCCTGCGTCTCCGCCTGCGTCTCCGCCTGCGTCTCCGCCTGCGTCTCCGCCTGCGTCTCCGCCTGCGTCTCCGCCTGCGTCTCCGCCTGCGTCTCCGCCTGCGTCTCCGCCTGCGTCTCCGCCTGCGTCTCCGCCTGCGTCTCCGCCTGCGTCTCCGCCTGCGTCTCCGCCTGCGTCTCCGCCTGCGTCTCCGCCTGCGTCTCCGCCTGCGTCTCCGCCTGCGTCTCCGCCTGCGTCTCCGCCTGCGTCTCCGCCTGCGTCTCCGCCTGCGTCTCCGCCTGCGTCTCCGCCTGCGTCTCCGCCTGCGTCTCCGCCTGCGTCTCCGCCTGCGTCTCCGCCTGCGTCTCCGCCTGCGTCTCCGCCTGCGTCTCCGCCTGCGTCTCCGCCTGCGTCTCCGCCTGCGTCTCCGCCTGCGTCTCCGCCTGCGTCTCCGCCTGCGTCTCCGCCTGCGTCTCCGCCTGCGTCTCCGCCTGCGTCTCCGCCTGCGTCTCCGCCTGCGTCTCCGCCTGCGTCTCCGCCTGCGTCTCCGCCTGCGTCTCCGCCTGCGTCTCCGCCTGCGTCTCCGCCTGCGTCTCCGCCTGCGTCTCCGCCTGCGTCTCCGCCTGCGTTTCCGCCTGCGTTTCCGCCTGCGTTTCCGCCTGCGTTTCCGCCTGCGTTTCCGCCTCCGCCTGCGCCTCGACCATCACCACTGCTCTTTTCGGTTCCACTTCCTCCGCCGGCTCTATCTCCATCGCCACCCCAGCCTCCACCGTCGCCTCCACCCCAGCCTCCGCTTCCGCCGCCGGCTCCACTTCCACCGCCGCTACATCCTTCGCCTCTGCCGCCGCCTGCGCCGTCTTTGCGCTCCGCCCCCGCCGGCGCGGCGTCCCGCGCGTTTCACACCTCCCGATCGCTGATTGAGCGCCGCTCTCGGCCTCTTTGTTCTGCGCGGCGCCGCTGGCCGTTTCGGCGCCCGCCCCCGCACCCACGCTCCCTCTGCCTTCGCCACCGCCTCCGCCCCGCCTTCATTTGAATGCCGGGTCGGAATTGCGGCGGGCGCGCGGGAGATTGGAAGTAAAGTTGTGAACAGGACGAGTTGTGCCCAGCTGCAAAATGGGTGGTGAGGTGAGTGGTGGGAGAAGTGGAAATGGAAGGGTGGAAATGAAAAGATGTGAATAGGTGCGATGTGAAATGTTGCTGCAAAAACCATTCGCAGTACTCCAGACATTGGTTTCATGTTTTTTGGACACAAGTGTGGTGCAGGATGAGTTGCCTACTGATCAGGGGCGCGTCATCAGAAGCGTCACGAGTGTAACTTAGGGTTACCAACTCTCCCTATTATATGGGATCTCTGGGATTTGGCACACTTTTTAAACTTTCTCCCATCTCCTGGTCAGCATTTTTTTCGGGAATTGGTTTCTCTCGTATTACAAGGAACAACGGAAGTGAATTATTATTAGAAGGTTACTGATTTTTATTTTCGAAAACTCTTCCCTATTGATCCTGTGTCCATTTGTCTTTCCGTGTAAACAGGCCCAATAGGGACGATGCTTTGAAAACAGCAAATCAGTATCCTGTACATAGATTGGTTATTGTTGGGTCGATTATGACGCCTGCCGTTCCCGTGTAAACAAGCCCTATCTTGCATGTATACTCGCGTCTATTTGGCTGTAGTTCCGAGTTTATAAACGTGGTGTACCGGGAAAGATGGCTCAGTGCATGATGTAACTGCAGTCCCTCTGACCGGGAGGTCCTAGGTTCGAGTCCCGACGGCGGCAGGATTTTCGACACTAGCTTGTCAGCTAGGTCGAATTCAGTCGCTGTCTGGAAGAAAATTCTAGCGGCCGGCTGCTCTGATCGATAGTTTTCCGTGGTTTCTCCGATCAACACCAGGCGAATGCCGAAGCAGTATAACAAACGTGCCACGGACCGCGCGATCTTTCCTTCCTCTTTCTTGTCCTATCGTCTCCTCTTACACACACACTTACATTAACATGTACATGTACATGAAACATCAATCAGTTAAACGTGGTGTACGGTTATAGCATTTATCCTCTTCGATCTGAGTAGGATATGAAGGAAGAATTTCAAACTACGCCGAAGAAGAAAGCGAGATTCTTGTGAGTTTATCACAAGTGGGAAGAAACTTATGAATGGGTTAAGTGCGTTAAAAATAACCCATATGAAGCACTTTGCTCTCAGTGTACTCGTGACTTCAGCATATCCCAAGACGTCAATGCATAACAAATAATAATCTTTGTGCTTAATCAGCTTACAGTTGTTCTGCATAGTAAAATGCTTTAAATACAACAATTTTTGGTTTTTTCATAAAAGCTTCTACGTCGAAAAAATCTTCCTTATTGTCAAAATCTTTATTCTGAACCACCAACACATCTCGAGATATATTTGCATTTTTTGGCATTGAAAAATCCATAAACGAGAGTATCATAATTGAAAAGTAAGATTCGAATAGGAACAAGTCAATGTGAATTCCTTCAACATTATAGCAGATTTTTTTAGGAATGTGGATATGTCAATTTTTACAATTGGGTGGGGGGTAGTTACCTACGATTTTTTTCTAAATTTGTCACTTACATTTTGCCAAAATAATTTCAAGGCCAAATTGACCCACTTCGTTTGCTTATTTCTAAGTGTTGACTCTGACTGAGGACCGAGACTCAGACCATCGGTCTACGCGTCGAAGAAATCTCAATTATCTGTATATATAAAAAACTGGATGTCGGTATATATAAGAGCTAAACTCCGACACCGTTGAGCCGATTGTTTTTTTACTCACAAGGTTTATGTGCTGTTAATTCTGTTGTAACTCCACTACATGGCTCTGTCGAACAAAACTTAATATTCACGTCAAGTGCAACCCGCAACACACTAGGCAGCATTTTGAATTTATGTCATTAAATAACTCCTAAACGAGGCGTTCTAAGGCCTTAAAAACAAAAATGTTGAGGCCTAACACCTCAAAGAAACGTTTCTCACACTGTAATCTACAGGATGAGCTCCTCCTGAACATTCTCTTACATTTTTGCTGGTCCGGCGCTTCCCCTTATTACCTCACCTGCTCAGAGACATGCAGAATCTGCAAGTAAATGTGAATGAGAGGGACAGAGAGCGGCAGAGATAGACACACAGGTACATCCAGGGACAGGGTGAGGGAGGGGGGAGAGACAGTGTGAAAGAGAGATGGGAGGGGAAAGAGGGAGATGAAGGCCAGAATAACGTCTGCCGAGTTTTCCTAGTTACTACATGTTCAGAGAGAAAAATTTTGTTTCTATAGAAATTCTCACCAACTCGCACCAACCAATTTCATCCTAGTCTAAAGGAAGAATGTGAGGGTAAGGAATTTTTTTCAGTTTTGAGAAACAAAATCTTTTTTATGCTTACAATTTAGGAAATGAGACACAATTTGCTACAGGAAAGGAATTGAACTTTAAAGAAAATTTTGTAGTTATTTGTTATTTCCTTTGTGGTGTACAACCCCTTATGTATGATATGTTGAATTGTTATCGTCTTTAGATCAAAAGAGCTAAAGTAGAAATACAGATTATCAATATAAAATATGTTTGCTATCAATATACAAAATATAAATGTTTGCCGTCGCATTTAGGTAACAATACGAGGGCTATCCAGAAATTAGATTACGTTTTCGTCTGTGTCCGCTAGGGGCGGGGCTAGCGCGGCCATCTTGGGGTCAGAGCGTTGCGCAGCTCAGTCGGCATCTAGCCGTGCTAGTGAGAGGTTCGTGCTGTGCTCCGTTAAGATACTGTGACGGTTTGAAATGTCTGCGTTAATTGAAAATCCCGCGAGCTGCGAGGTGCGTGCAGTAATAAGGTTTCTGACTGCAAAAATCTGTAAACCGATAGAAATCTATCGGCAGCTTTGTGAAGTGTATGGGGACAACATTATCACGGAAGGTGGAGTGCGTCAGTGGGTCATAAGATTTAAAAATGGCCGAACCAATGTTCACGACGAATATCGAAGTGGGAGACCCAGCATAGTGACTGCCGAACTTGTCGAAAAACTCGATGCTGAAGTCCGTGAAAATCGAAAGTTCACAATAACGGAACTTTCTTTGAGTTTTCCACAAATTTCGCGAAGTTTGTTGCACGAAATCATCAGCGAAAAGCTTGGTTACCACAAGTTTTGTGCAAGATAGATTCCAAAAATCTTGACAGAGGACCACAAAAATCAGCGAATGGCTGCAGCGTTGAACTTTTTGGACGCTTACGATAAGGATGGTGACTCTACTCGATCGCATCGTTACTGGTGACGAAACATGGGTGAAACACGTAAACTGTGAAACGAAATTGCAATCAATGCAGTGGGGGCACACAAGTTCTCCCCCAAAACCCAAGAAATGCATGCAAACAATGTCGGCAAGGAAGATGATGGCGACTGTTTTTTGGGACAGAAAAGGTGTGATTCTGGTGGACTTCCTGGAAAGAGGCACTACAATAAACTCTCAAAGGTATTGCCAAACTCTCCAAAACCTCAGAAGAGCAATTCAAAACAAGCACAGAGGAATGTTGAGCTCTGAGATCTTGTTGATTCACGACAACGCCCGGCCCCACACGGCAAATGTCACTCGTGAAGTTCTTGAATCTTTTAAGTGGGAGTTGTTTCCCCATCCGCCGTACAGTCCCGACCTAGCACCGAGCGACTTCCACCTATTCCCAGCAATGAAGAAGTGGGCTGGCTATGCAGCGTTTTGATGACGACGCACAGCTGCAAGAAGAGGTAACGAAGTGGTTGAAGGCGCAGGCGGCCGAATTTTTCGACGAAGGAATTTCCAAGCTCGTACATCGCTACGATAAATGCCTTAATTTGAATGGTGACTATGTATAAAAGTAGAATTTGAGTGTGGCTTTCATCTGTATATAATAAAATTTGTTTCCTATACTTTGTTTATTTTTATTCCAAAACGTAATCTACTTTCTGGATAGCCTTCGTATTTTTTAGGTAGAAAAAATAAAAAAAAATATATGTAAAGAGAAAAAATAATGAACAAATATTTCTGTGCCAGGTATGAAAGAAAGAAACTAAAAAACACTGAAAGCATGCATTAACGTAATAGTGAAGTGATTAATTAGTACATCTGTTTTAGTGCAAGGTTCATGTTGTATTAAGTGAAGACTATAATATGATGATAAAAAGGTTCTTTATTAATCGCATGGTTTCTTCGGATGTGATTTCATGGACGTAAGATTGTACTATTCAACTAAGTGATGTAATTCAGCGAAAATAATTACATTACATTTAACCTCTTGAACTTCCACATTTTGCTACTATGAAAATAATACATAGCTCAAATCAATCAGTAATGCAATGATGCTTTTTGGCAAAAAACAGATTGAGAACTTGCTGACTTGAGATAGAAAAATGAAACTTATTTGGAGATCTGCATGACACCAGCTTTTGATGCAACGAAGTGTAATTGCCTGGGGGTTCAAAGTAAGTCGGCGGCGGCAGAGTCAAAGCCAGACACATGCCGGAGGCCACATCGCTGGAAATCGACTTCTCACGATTCAAAGTCGAGTCGGGCCTTTGAAAATTGATATGCAACTTAATTACGTGTACTTGTCTGAGCCTCTCTTCACGTCTGTATTCCGTGGCATCGTGTAGGAATCCTCAGTTGAAGCTGTCACATGTTAAATTTCGTTCGTAAAATGTTCATTTGTATCTGTCAGCATTTATGAGATATATGATGATTGTAAGACATACTTCTTGTCAAACACCTTCTGTGCAATATACGATTGCTTAATTTTGTGTTGAATTTGAAGATGAGCATTATTTTATTTCTTACTCACCTTTAATGTGATCAAAATTCTTATTTTTGCTTTCTATCATTTTGATTTATTACTTTAAAGAGTGTGATTCCTACGTGCAGCACGTAAGAATTACTCTCTTACGCGTTATGAACCTAAATAGTTTAGTGTTCTTAAATACCACGATGAGCAGCGTATTTGTCTTAATAACGTATATAATTGATTTTGTTTGCTCCTGACTGTGCTGTACAAAAATATTTAAATCAATCGTTTCACCTCAAAAAGTGGTCTTTCGTGATTGTGATGTTTCTATTACTAGCTTCTGAGTATGCGGTGCATCGGATCAGAGAGATTCCTTGTGATTGACGCGGTTCTCGAAAGCAACTCTTGAATTCGAAAAGGAATTGAAGTTTCTTTGCCTATTCGTTTGAAGATGTGGGTGGCCTTTTTTCGCCGTCGAGTCGCATCCGAACCCGCAACGGCGACCACATCCGCTGCAGTCCGCTTCATTTTTCTGCAACTGCCCGTCCGACGCTTCAGCCTGACTCCCGCTCTCCTCTCCGCCGACCGCCATGGCCCGCCCCACTCTCCCCGCTTTTCTACACCTCCCCTCCCCCTCTTAACCTCCGGGTCACGCACCACCCCACCTCCTTCCCTCACAACCCGCCCCCTTCCCTCCCCATCCAACCTTCCCCTCCCCTCCACTCTCCTCTCCACGCTCCTTCTCCACGCAGCCCCCTTCTTCCCCTCGCCCCTCCCACCTCCTCGCCACTGCCCACACTACCCCCTCCACACCTTTCGCCTCCACCCCCCGCTCCCTCCCGCTCCGCACCCCTACCCCTGCCCAACCCCGCCCTTCTCCACTCCGCTTCGCTCTGCTCCGCCCCGCCGCGATCCGCCCCTCCCGATGTCTGCCAACCTCTCTGCCTGGACGGCCGCCCGCTGCAGAACGTGCGCACTCTCTGGAGACCGAGTTAACTTTTTCGCCCCACAGCGCAGCACAGCATCGGCGAAACGTGAGCCACTTCTCGTTTCGGTCGCAAAGTGGGAGAGGGCCGAATTGACCGGTGGCAGCGACAGCGGTGATATGATGCCAATGGGTGTTCGAGGCGGTGTTGTGTTTTTGGTGATATTCGGGTGGGGGGATAGTATTGCCTTTGTTGCTGAGGGTTTATATTTGTGTTAGTAATTGCTTGTACTGGTGGTAAAGGTGTTAGTTCATTGAGATGCTGGATGTGGACATTTCTTGGAGCAATATGCTACAGAGAACAGTTTATAAGCAATTTTTTGGGGTAAATTTTTTGGAGAGAAATTGTAGCGACGTTGGTTGGGAAAATGACAATAGATAACAAACATGTTAGATTGAGGTTATTCGGTCTAGGATGAGCAGGAGGATGATTTTGGATCCATTGAGTTGGGACAGAGCAGGCTAGGTATGAGTGAGTGGCGTGAAGACAGCCATGCGAAAGCGTTGGTGTGAACGATTTTGGCAAATGAGTTGATGACGGGAAGAAGCATTGAGGAGTGGATTGGCGAAGAGTGGCTAGCGGGCGAAATGGTTAAGGAGGAATGTTTTGGGGGAGAGTTGGTTCGAGACCAGCGAACTTAGGATGACCGGGTTTGAGGCCAATGGACTTTTGGCGAGCGGGTTTGGTGTGAGTGGATTAGAGACGAACGGGTAAGATCGAAAGGTTCGGGGACGAATAGTTTGGGGAACGAGCGGGTTGTTGAACAAACGGATTCGACGAGCGGGACGGAAATGAGCTATTCGGAGACCAGCGGATGCAATAAGACAGTTGGGTTGTGGCGAGCTAGTTGTGACAAATGGATTGTGGCGAGCTAGCATGTTGCGATGATTGGGATGTGACGAGCAGGTTGTAAGTGGACGGGTCGGTGGGGGCGGCAGGGCGGGGCGGCGCGCGCGGGCGAGCGAGCGAGCGGCCAAGCCAATCAGCGCGCCGGGGCGTCGGCGCCTGTGATGCGCCGCAATTGAATTATCTCGGAGGAGCGTGCGCGCCGCGCGGCCGCAGGAATTTGGGCCGGAGCTGTTTAAACGGAACGAAACGTGAGCACACGAGCCCCGGGCGCCGGGCCCCGCCCCCACCCCCGCCCCCGCCCATGGCCCGACGCCCCGCGCGTGAGGCTCGTTACCTGGCAGGCCGCCCCCGCATCCACACTCTGCACTCCGAGCGCTCACGCCTTTGCCAGTGCTCAACGTCCATCAAGCGCACCACGCTCCAACACTGCGGATGCGGTGGTATAAGCGGTCAGAGTATCGGGCTGTTGTACCCAAGTTTGCTGGTTGAAACCCGATCGAAGCCGTGCATTTTTAAGGACGACAAAATTCTTCGTAAGGCCTTCCTTCGGAGGGGAAGTAAAGCTGGCCGTCCCGTGTAGTAAATTTACTGCATCTAAAATATCCTCAAGCCTAAAAGAACTCTCTGAGCTAAATTCAAATCGCTTGTTTCATCGTCCGAGATATTACCTTCTTTCTCCACGAGATGGTGAAAGGAGCGTAGTGAAATTTGCGTGGTCAGTCGGAAGAGCTGCCGTGATGGCTCGAGTCCCACCACGTAAAATACGGCATTAGCTAACACATCGTAAGATGATTCATATTTTAAGAGCGTTTTCATGCTAAGTAAATTCCTCGTCACAAAAGTAGAAGCTTTTGTAAGGTTCGTAATATCAATAATCGTCTAACTTAAGTATTAAGCTAGCTGAAACCATAAAAGCAAAATCTATGTGTTCGTCTACGTGCCAGAAATTCAGCGTGATCTAGCAAACCTTCATTCGTACAAAGGGAGGATAGTACACTGGAGAATACATGGGAATTAAAAGTGATGGGTATAGTTGTGCTCGCGAAGAGAATGATGCTGCATAAGTCTGTTCAGGCCGTTGGGCAATGTTTAGAGCGCAGCTGGCGAAGTACTGTATTCGGAGTCTAGATGGCTTAGGGTCTTTCGATGAGGTTTGAAAGTGGTACTGTAATGACTTACAGCAATATGAATTCTTTTATAATATGCTACTATCACTCACTGCACTTTGTTTTAATATACTAATTTTACTCGTATTATTTGTTGAAGTATTTCCATGTCTTATTATTATTATTATTATATTAATTCAGCTTCAGGTTTAAGGGTACCTTGAATCAATGTCCAATGCAAATAAAAATGAAATTTTATTTTAGCCTACGACTTTTGTAAGTGTTATAAAAATGTAAAAATCGATATTAAGGAACATTGGCTGCTTCAGAGCAGGTCTCACCTGCTAGTGACATTTTAAATGTGAATTCACATATTATCATTCATGTCATGCAGAGAATTTTTGAACGTTTTATTTTCGTTCTCTCTCAATATACATTTATTGTTAGTTATGCTTTTTTCTCATTATCTGTGCGCTTTAATTTTTCTGCGTTTTTCCCGCACTATAATGTTGCCTTTAAATTTACAATTCTCTCATTTCAACATCAATTCATTAATCAATGGAAATATGCAATTTGTCACTCCAAATAATATTTTCTGTTTATTGACAATGGAGAACCAATATACGAACACAAATGAAGTCAAACCAATCATCATTTTTCATTACCTAGATATGAGTAATGTTTTAATATTTATTGCATTGTAAACAAAAGATAAAAATTGTCAGTTGAATTATAGCGCTGTTATATATTCTGACATACTGTCCCCTCTACATGTGTTATATCATTTACTGCAACAAAACCTGCCCTTAAAAAGAAAATGCAGAAGTGATTCATTCTCTCAAAGCATTTACATGCTTATGACACTATAGGAATATAACTTTGAAACTATTTTGTATTTCCGAAGATAGCTGGAAACATTCTGCTAAAGAAAATAATTATTTTATCAAGAAAAATTAATTTTTTTAATGAATCAGACCGAATTGATGAACATAATACTTCACAACTATTCACATGACCGATATTTGAATTAGTTGGAAAATAAATTAGTTTGCATAATACATTTAGTGAATATTGCCTTTTCTTTGCAATCTTATAAAGTCATTAAAACAGAGATAGCTTAGTAGTTATCATAAAGAGTATTCTGGCATAGATGTTGCCTGTAAATTTATAATTCTCTCATTTCAACATCTGAGGCAGATAGGTGTGGTAATTGAAGAATAGAAAGTTGTAGGTGAGGATAGAGGAGTTTCTCAAAAATACTTAATATTATCTATTGATCTTGGCTGAAAATATGCATAAAAGTAAATGAATATCTATATACCCTTATTCATTATTATTGGTTTTTATTTTTAATTCAACTGAATGTTAATTTTCACCCTCTTCCAGTTATAAAATCCCTGTATTATAGTCCCTGCTTTCCCCTTTCCATCGTTTGTGGTGGCGGTGTCCTAATCCCATTGGCTGAAACTGATAGAGAGTCATGAGAGGCTACTTTATATCCCTCAAATACGAAGAGTTTGACGTCAGTACGGAAGCATTGCTAATAAATGAAGAGCACTGAGCAATTCCGTATTTTTGTCTCAAAATAAATCTTGGTTTCTATTTAATGTTACTGTTTGAAAAAAAGTGAATCGCTGAGTTTGTTAACTAACATAATTGTAAATAGTTATTTTATTTTTATATTTAATAGGTAATTATTCACATTATAAATTACAAACTTGATACAATTCTGCTAGGGCCTGAAGGTCTTTAAGCTATTACAGTACCTACATCCTATCATGTTCTAACATTTCTAATTCTGGTATTCACTCCGAATGGTCTCTCCATTGTATCAAAGTAGTTTGCACTGTAAACAGCATTGTAAGAAGTTTAATACCTATGGTATGAAAAGTTATTTTACAACAACCGCGGAATTAAATTTTGTCCCAAAGAGATAATATGCAATTGCATGTTATTTTATCGCATTAAACATTGCATTATTAATTGCATTTAGTAAGTATTCATATATTGTTTGCAATTTGATTATATCTTTTAAATGTTAAGAATTACTTATCAATCAAAATACAAAGTAATGTAATAAAATTTGAGTAAAAAATGAGAAGTCCCTAATCAAGGAAAAATATATAAAACATATACTCACCCACTGTTGTCCGCAAAGAGATTTGGCAAAATATTTATTATAACTACATGTTATGTTTAGATTAACTAGTATTGAAAATTGCAATTACTTTACCAGATAACGTTATAAATTATTTTTTAATTCTTGAGAACTGTTAGGTGGTAAATGAATTCTGATTGATAATACATTTTCAATCATTTTTTATTTGCCGTATCATATTTGTAATAAAATTTTGTTGTTTGAGCTTCCACTTTTGGGTATTTTAAAATAGAATTTCCGAACTGTATTTTACAGTTAAAAATGATTTTAAACAAAATTAAAAACATCACGTAAAAATAAAAAATGAAATGTAACGAGCAGAAATACGTTTTATATTAGGGTAAATATTTTTCCAATGACTGAAATCAGGTTCTTGGTGAGACACAATAATTATTTGAAGTAAGTTTAATAACAACAAATAAAAAACCCTTGGAGATTGTGAAATAATAAATAAAAGAAGTTAATCGTAATTCACAATGATTAATACTGACAATGGTGAAATAATTATGAGTTTGAAATGAGTTGTTATTCATTGATAAAAAATGAATACCTATTAGAAAACGAAATAAGATTTTTTAAAATTTCATTGAAGAATTTTAATATATTAATTTTGTTTTAATAAATCATAATTCATTAATAAATCAAAAATCATTAATATATCATAATAAATAAATAAAAGAATTTTATAATAAATAATTAAATTCTAAGAATAAATTGAAGCATTTTGATAATAAATGAAGTAATTTTAAGAATCATTTTAAGTACTTCTGAAACAATTATTAATTTAACCAGTTCTTGAGATTCCAACTTCAGATTACATTGTTGAAAGGTACAGTACCTGTGAAAAATATTATAAATATTCAATTGGTTACTTTACTAATTTGAACTTAGCTGTAACATTACAAAATAAATCACGAATGTTTTTTATAATTGTCTCTGAGGAAATTTTGTTAAACATTGACTGCCATTATACTAGATATCGTTCAAAATTGTTCAAACGCATCACAGCCACAGACAGGTTCCTCTAATGCTACATATATTCATTTTTCACTAATTAACAGAAAATTCCAAATCATGCTGACAATGATAGAACTGAATTCAGGTGGGAATTTTTTGTTTCTTTAAATTGTTTGCTTGTACAGTGCACAACTGTGCTTGTAAGTATGGTCTAAGAGTATTTTTATTAAAACCGCTGAAAGTTTGAAAATCAAAAACTGGAATTTCTTTAGCTTGGTTTGGTGAAGGGAGATTTAATGTTACCAAGAGATGGCTGAAGAATTAGTAAGATACAAGTTGCAATGTCATAATATTGTTTAACCGTTACACATAATACAGAGAGAGTACAGGCAGTTGAGTACCACTAATGTTGTCTATTATTACTTATGTATGAGATTGGCGAAATGCTTTGCTTCTGAATTGATTTAGTATCCATCATCAGGAACATCATCTTTTTACTCATAATTCTGTTTTTATGTTGTACATAATGAGAGGCGACCACCAGGGCTGGATTAGAATATTGCGTGCTCCCTCGGCTCAAAATCGTCCCATTTCTAAAAAATAATTTAATATTTATAAAATCTTTTAGAAAATAATTTTTATTTTAAAATACAAACTTGTTAGTTCAAGGGGCTCGTTGATTAACAGTAGTAGTTGTGATGTCATTTGATGAACTGTAGCAGTATTATTTTACAGATACAAACATATGATGACCGAACTTCGAATATGATATGCTTTTTTCCGGAGCACTGGTCTTCCCAGTAGATGGGGCACCATTAGCAGCTGCTTAGTTTGCTCCGAGGTAAATCGGATCTTGGCGATCGCCTCCCTTCTAATGGGCTCCTCTTCTGAATCACCATCACCGTGGATCTTGCAGGTGCAAGCTCCAAAAGCCTGATGTTTACAGGGCGTACGTGCGAAGACTCGTGTCTAAGCTGGCAGCCAACCCTCCCCCCTTCCCCTCATATTCGGCCCCATTCCCGTCTCCGTCATCCCTCTCGGTCACACGGCCTGCACCCTGTTCCTTCTCTGGCCTCGCCGCCTCCGAACCCACCCCCGGCCGAATGCCTCAGTCCTGCTTCTTCCCATCGCCCCTACAACTCTCGCTGCCTGGGCAGCCCCAACGCCTCGCCCCTCGCTTCCACGTTCGTCGCCCCCCCCCCAGCTTCCACCTCCGCCGCCCCCCCACTTCCACCTCCGCCGCCCCCCCGCTTCCACCTCCACCTCCGCCGCCGCCCCCGCTTCCACCGCCACCTCCGCCGCCGCCCCCGCTTCCACCGCCACCTCCGCCGCCGCCCCCGCTTCCACCTCTGCTACCATCACCCCGCTTCCACCTCGGCCGCCTCCCCCGCTTCCACCTCCGCCGCCCTCCCCCGCTTCCACCTCCAGCCTCCCCTTCCACCTTTGCCGCCCCCGCATCGGCCTCTTTGCGCCTCCGATCGCGTTATCGCTCTCCAGACGCGGCCGCCTTCGCCGCCGCCGCCGCAGACCGCGTGGTGCCTGCAGCCTCCAGGCTCCCAACAGATGGCGCCCGCCGAGAACCTCTCCCTCCCTCCCCCACTTTCCAATTCGGGCTTCCTTATCTGCACGGCCCATCTCCCAACAATACTGCCCGAGTGGGCGGCTAACAATTAAACTATAAAGTTATTATTAAAACAACAGAGTTTCATTGGTCTTGGCTAAAAGCATAAAGCGATGTTTGGCCTGCGATAAAAACACGTCGGGCTATATAAATAATGAAATATTAGTGAAAGAGAGGTGCTATGCGCCGGGAGAATACATCTGCTGCGTGGCTTGTAATTAAGAGATGATTAAAAAGAAATCAGGTGATGCGGAGAGGAGATAGAGCGGCGGAGCGGAGCGGTGAGCGGGTGGGGTCAGTGGCAACGAGATGGGGTGGGGTGGGTGGGTGGGAGGGGTTCGGGAGTTCACGTCCTGGATGTGGTGTCCCAGGTAGTCGTCCAGGTCGCTTTGCGAAGTCGAAGTCGTCGTTTGAATTGTGGTGGCAGTTGGATGACTTTGACATCCGTAAAGCATTAGACACTTATTGATCTATACTTAACAACAAATATTTCTGAGTATTATTGATATTAAAATTACTGCAATCGTACTTTTATCATGCTGAAAGATGCAATTTAGATTAATTGTTCAACTGACGTAATTGTAAAGGATTGAGAAATAATTTAGTTGAGATGAATATTGAATGCAATTTGTAAATATAAGATTTTTATTCCAGTCATTTAGTTTTGCGTTAAGTTAGTTAATTGAACTCAAAATATATTTCATTCGGGTGTTTGGATCGCCATGTATATATAGGTGAAAATTGGGTTTCGCAGTCTCGATTTGCTGTCTCATGTAGACGTCCAGATTGCGAAGTCGTGTTGAAGAGTATCTAATACCTTTTTTGTTTTAGAACAGTTTGAAAGCGTTTATTCATCGTAATGTAAATAATAATTGAAGAATTATCAAATATTACTGATGAGTAGAGACCGGAAAAATATGTAGTATTATTAAACGTCAAAATATGTGCATAAATATGTAATGAAAATAGTCAGAATATGTAATAAATATGTAAAATCGGAATATAATATGTAATATTAAAATTGTGTAATTAAAAACCATTTACATAGCAAAAAATTACGTTTAGAAAAACTGCTCACTTTACATCACACAACTTTCTCGTCAGTAGTAAAAGCTTAATATATTGTAATCCAGGACAGTAGTTAGCAGCCAGACATGTCGCAATAGAAGCTATCGCACTATCTGGCGAGATCTACGATCAACAAGCATAGCATCGTAGCATCTTCATCGAAGTGTTACACGTCGTCGATCGCAAATTTTTCTCGGAAATTAAGGTTACAGGGCACAAAACGCAATGTCAATGATATTTTGGACACCTACATTTCCCCAATAATGTAGGAAAAATTCTGATTTAAAAAAAATACATCTTTTCTTAAAAAAATATGAAATTAAAAAGTACAGAAAATTGATAAAATAAGAAAATTTATTGTGAAAACAGCAAAATATGTAAAATATGTATTATAGTACTAAATATGTAAAAATATGTAACGAAAAAATTGGATATTGTATTAGGAGGGCAATGATTCTCCAAGATTACAATTTTGAGAACAGTAAGTAGAAAGACAAAAAATATGTAATTACATAAAAATCCGGTCTCTACTGATAAGCAAGGATTTTCTATATTAATAAGGTATGAGCTCTTCAGATAAATCTTGCATTATGTATAACGAGAAAATTTTAATTTATTGAAAATAATGTAATTAAAGATATAATAAGATTGAAGATTTACTACAATGTCAAATACAAAATTTTCTTTACAATGCTTTCTCTGGCTTTCACAATTACTTGTTTTCTTGTAGTTCCACTAAGAATTTGAATCGCAAAGTTTATTTATTTTATTTATTTATTATTTTATTTATTTTATTTATTTTATTTATTTTATTTATTTTATTTATTTTATTTATTTTATTTATTTTATTTATTTTATTTATTTTATTTATTTTATTTATTTTATTTATTTTATTATTTTATTTATTTTATTTATTTATTTATTTTATTTATTTTATTTATTTTATTTATTTATTTATTTTATTTATTTTATTTATTTTATTTATTTTATTTATTTTATTTATTTTATTTATTTTATTTATTTTATTTATTTTATTTATTTTATTTATTGATTTGTACTTGGAAGGCAATGATATCTGACGTGATTTGAGCTCAAGAGGGGCGACTGCAGGCGGGAGGCGGGTGGGAGACGCATCGCTTGCGTGGTGTCCGTTATTAATTAATTCGCAGCCGAGCGCTGGGACCGCCTCGTCCTGTCCAGCCCCGCCGCCGCCGCCTGTGCTAATACTCGCTTCGTTTTCCCTGCGGACCGGGTAATTACCACGTGTAACCGCCGCTGCTCCTGCTTGGGTGGACGCGCGGTTGCCAGGAGGTGTCGCACCATAGGCGTAACGCTCGTTGTTTGAAAACGTTATCAATGCGAAGAACATCAAGTTGAAGCTAGTTTCTTTACTGCTTTATTCGTTTAGTTTAAACGTTGTAAAACTTGTATAGAGAAAAATTAAAATACTGTTTTAAAGTAGCTAAGGGGAAGATTTGAGAAATATTATAAGGGGATTTACTTCCGATTTTTTAAATAAGCGTATTATATTCGCTGCCAATTTATCTGTTCTGTCAGTTTCTGGGTTTTACTTGGATGCTCCAACCTATGAATTTAACGGTCAGTTAAAAGTGATACTAATTGGATTGAGAAAACTGTAAGTTAGTATAAAAATATGAGAAAATTTAATAGAATTTCGTATTCCTAAGAAATATATAAAATTTAATTATAATATAAAGCATACTCCTAGTTTCAACTGTATTGTAATTAAATTATACAATAAGGTGTTAGATAAACAAGAACAATTTTTAAAAGATTAAACAATATTTCTCAAATCATCTCAAGACCTGGACATTTTGGATATATTTTAAGAAATGATAGGCAAGATACAAATGACAGGAACTTCGGAGTTAAGAAGTAATATAGTATGTACCAAAAATTCAGATCAAATTTGCGGAGAAAAGAAAACAATACAAATAATGTAGGAATTCGTACAATACAACAGGCGACCATTAGCGATCAGGCGATCAAAATGAAGAAAAAAGGTCACTAAGAAATAAGGAAGAATTTAGAAGATATGGAATAAAATTTAGACCAGCTTTATAGAATATGTAACAAGAATAATTTATTAAAAAAAGTTCAGGAAAGTAGTTACAGAAATTTCTTCTATTAAACAAGATGACTCTAGTCGTAATCATTCATAAACGATACTAATTTATTTTCTATTGGCAGGTGTATTTTTGTACCAACAAGTATAATTCCCTTTCCTGAAAACGTAGAAAACAATTCCGACTGCCTGAATTTAATTAAGTCTTAACTGAGAGCTAGCCGCCATCATTTCACCAATTACTACTTTACAACACTGAAACTCCTTATTCACTATAACCAACAGTTTGCATTTTCAATTTCAGTTCCTCTGAAACTTCATTAACTATTGAATTCACGGGAAATCAGAATCATCCATTTACCTGATGTCCCCAGCCGAGGCTCGCTAGCCAAAGAATGGATAGCAAAGCGCTTCTCAGTTGTATGCGCTGACATTATTCTTCTTTTCGACGCGTGCGTCACGATCATTCGCGCTTCATTCAAATCGCGAACCAAAGGGGTGTTCTCACGCGCGATTCGCGTACATTCGTCATCCTTCAATTTCGCGAGCAATCGGGAGCTTCTCTTAATGAATCTCGTTGACATGCGTATGTCGAGCGCGCGGGACGTGTGCGAGGGGAGTGGGGAATGGGATGGGAGGGGGAAGGCGAGGGCGGAAGCGCGGGGCTTTGTTCGCGCAGGGTCTCCGCTTCACTCACAATGCCGCTGATTTGTGGTATTTCTGCATATCTTTCACGTAATGCATTTTTTAAAAGCCAGCCAGTGTTATTCCTATCATTTAACTTCCCTGACTCCCTTTCAACCGATACAATCTTGTTTATTGGATCATGCTGTCCAAAGTAATGAGTTCGCGCTATTTATTTTTGGGCTGTTTGAAATACAGCTTGCGGTCGTTTGTAACGATATGTTTGCTGCTGTTGCTCTCTTCATGACGGGAGTACCAACGAATTTTTCCGAGTATCGGTCACGTTGAAATGACAAGCACGTACAAGAGAGGAGATAGTCTCCGCAAATGAAATACATCAGACCGTATCTGGAAGCCGCATTGAAGTGTATTTTTGACAATAAAATCATGAGCGGCTAGGAATAAACACGATATTTGTATGCAATATAATTTCTCCTCTGTGAAAAGCCACGTTCTCGGTTTTCGCTCGCTATTTCCGCCACGACAAACGTAGAGGGTTTCGAGCTGATATATCGCGCTGAACGATACGTGCTGAATTTAAAAACCAATCGGGTAAGAAATGTGTTATGAATATTAAATGTATAGGCGCTACTGCTGAATTGATGATAGGGAGAAAATAAAACAAAACGAGAACGCGTGTGTTTTTAAAGGAATAGTGACACAAAATAGACAATTTCTTTATCTTTGCCTTTTTTGTATGTATGCCTTTTTCTTTTTCGGGCAATAAAGAACGAAGTCAATTTTCGTGGCTAAATTTTACATCTGCTGACTCTTGAAACTACATCATAGCTTCCATATTACACCTCATAAAATCTTCACAGAATCCCTTCGCATGTTTTCTTTTTCTCTCTTTCTGTTTCTCGGCCAATTCGCGCCTCCGTCGATCCCCCTCCCGCCTGGCGGCCGAGACGGAATCTCTGAGCTCTTGATCAGGGGTGCTACAAAGTTCACGCGATACAGCCTGACGTGGACTTGTTTTGCATTATCATGGAATAACGACTGACACAAGTGAGCAAATAGGGTGTTATAATATTATGTTTATCAAATTAATTTTAAATGCAAGTACTAAAATGTAATTATTAATAAAGGCATATTAACAATAAAAGGTTTATAATAAATATATATGAAGTTTTTAGTTCTTAAAAGATTTACGAAGAGCTTCATAAGATACAACTACTTAAAAATATTTACTACCTCGGCTTTTAAAAGTAATGCAAACTAATTACATTTTTAGTATGAATTTGGCGAGGAATACAAATACCTAAGATTAATCTAATGTGGAAAACATAGAATCAGCAGCAGTAAATCATGAAGGTAAACTGTTCAGTTCATACCAGAAAGTTCGAAAATAAGCCTGTTAAAAGAACTCCATTAATTTTGTCATAGAAACGGAATAATTATTTGTAAAATGGAGTATCTTGAAACAAGTTTGATGACATAAATCTGATCGACTTACTAAGTGTGCAATGTGACAAAACAAACTGCATTGCATTACACATCTAACAACGGAAACAAGTAAAATGCAAAATTAATTTTTGTAAAATCATTTATTTCTATTTTCAATAAAAAATGTTAATATTGTTATATTTCAAGTTGTTTTAAAATAAATTATTCCTGCCGTAATCAAATACATTTTGAAAATACTATTTCATTCAGAAGTCCAAGTATTACACTCGCAATATATTTCTGCATGGATGATGAGTTATACCAGATACATAGAGACGTGCCAGGACAAATAACACTTAGTCGCGTGTTTAAAAGTTTATAATATAATAGTCACTTCAATGTGACTATTATATTATAAAATTTTAACCTTGAGTCCAAGGAGACTTAGAAGTAGAGTGAATTTGTGAACGTAATTCCATACTTTTTCTAAACTCCGATAGAAGTGCTGAATGCAGTGCGTTGATGCATCATTCATTTCCCTACATTATAATTTCTATAAATGTTAATCATTCCACTAACTGAAAAATTAATCATAATCTCAAATTTATAAATATCCAAGAGAAATTCGAAAACTCTAATTATGCCTGTTCTAAAATTTCTAACAAATCTAACGAGCTAAACGAAATGACAAGTCTTCATTTACCGTCAATTCCCTTGCATTTTGTGTTCGTGGTAAAATCTTCGTTCTGTATATTTAGCAATTCTTTTTGTTTTATACAGATCTGGGTTACCAAAAGCCCGTTAGCCTAAGCACAGGGAGAAAGCGCAAGAATATAACCATTGAAAACTAAACAAATAAAATTTACAATACTAACGTAAAAACACCGATATTATAAAACTTAACAAACATAAGAAGTTAGTTGATATTATATATCATTATTACCCATTTAATTTTTAAGTTTGTAATTTTCTGGCACATCACTCTCTTTATATTAAAATCATTGAATGGTTGTTAAACATTAACTTCCTTTATCCTGGTAAAAGATATCGCAAATATGTGATTAACCACCACTATTTATAGAAGTATCGCGTAGAAAGCGACATTAAAAATTTGGCTCTACAATCGTATACAGAGAGCATCAACTGTCACCGATATCGAATGCGTAGCGACATGACATTGAACAACAGAGGGAAAGTTGCCCAGCGCAGCCGATGGTTGTGGATGAAACAGAACTACCAATCAAAAATTTAGCGCACGTGCAGTGAAGGAGTGACATCTTACAGCTCAGCTCCTAAGATCAAAAAATGGCCCACATGTTCAAGTTTCTGGCAATTTCTTATTGAGAAATAGCAGTACGTTAAATGTATGTGTACGATTGTGTAGATACGTATTTGGGCATCATACTTAATCCAAAATGTATCATTTTGTCGTAAAGGTATCGTGTAAGATGGGTTACGAAATTATCATTTACAACTGTTTAATGCAATGTACTGCAATTAAGTACATAGTCACTTGTACTTTTCGATATTTAATAATCACATACCAAAGTCATTGTGGTGGGAGTGTGGGGGGGGTCAATGGCTGACCACAAAATAAATTGAAAAATAATTGAAGAAATATTTTATAAATTTAAGAACTAATAATACCTGTTTTTAATAATACATCAGTCATTTTCTGCCTGTTTTTGTTAAAATATTTTCATCTTTTGAAGTACGCAAGTGCAAATGTATTTGGAACATTTTCTATACTTGCGGTACTTCTCGGGGGGCTCGCCGTTTTGAAGAACTATTTCAACATTCACTATGCTGTTTCGAATGCACAACTGTTCTCTTTATTCACAGACACTAACATAAGATTTCAGAATGATTATGCGCAGGCCTAGTTGTAGTAGAACGATCGGATTTCCTCGAAATGATTATCCGGTGCGACGTTTTGTGTGTGGTGTGTGTGTGTGTGTGTGTATGTGTCCGATGACCGGTGGAAGATGAAACTATCATTAAAGTCTCAGAACGTTTCTAATAATAAAAATCGTAAATAATGAACCAGTAACGTCTTGCCTGAGAATACAAAGATACAGGAAGAAACGACGTTGAAGCTCGTCGTTGGCTCTTCCCCCCTTTGGAAAGCGACTGTTATATACCCCATGGCCTTTATTTTAGAAGAGGTATTTGTAACTTCACAAATAGAGAGGAAGGCATTTATCTATGCAAATATGGTTCAATTTGATTAAATGAAGAGTAATTGTTTGTACTTATATTAATTTAAATCAAATAATCAATTTTCTTTCGCCGCCCATAGGCGTCACGTAATTACCTAAAACCGAGAAGATGACACAGTCCCAACCATTTTGTTTATGCGGTTCACAAATAATTATCTGTATATTCTATGCGGGTGTAGGCCAGACTGATATTGCAGAAGAATAGGATTCAACTTGTCGGGCGCATAGAGCACTCAACGCAAGCGTGGTTGTACTGAGAGCGAGGGGAAGTGGCCAGGGCCGGATTTCTAAATAGGCTGAGTAGGCTGCAGCCTAGAGCAGTAAAGTTTTAGGGGCGGCAGTTTGGCAATTTATTAAATTGAGCCCAGATCTTCAATTATGCAAAACATAGTCATTAGCATTAAAGTATACAAATACGTTTAAAAAAAGCGATCTCTGTTCTCCAAGAACTAATTAATTCATTTCGAAACCCAGTTTATTTCTTCAACGAGCCTTGAAAGACTTTAGTGAAAAACAAATAGAAGAACTAATTTTATTACGCAATTTATTGTGTAAACCATTAAAATTGTAATTTTATCTAACCTAAATGAAAGCTTTTGTGCTCTAATGTAGATCTAAAGATGAAAACAAGAATGAACTCTACCGTATGTTGTATAAAACAAATGTATTATTCAACTATGGACAATAAAGGGGGCATCAAATGGACTTAAGCCTACAGGCGGCATACTCTTCAATCCAGTCCTGTAAGTGTCTCGGCCTCTGGGCGCGCGCTGTGTCGTCCGCGTCGCGCGGGGGCTGCGCGGTGTGCAGCCCTGTGCGCCGCCCGGCGGCCGCGGCCCAGGCCGCCGAGTCTGTTACCGCGGGGTCGGCCCGCGAATACGAATTGTCTCGTGATGCGGCGCTCTCCATCGTTCCAGCGCCCTCACACTCACCCGCCCTCCCTCCCCTCCCTCCTCCTCCCCCTCCCTCTTCCCGCCGCCGCCGCCGCCTCCTCACTCTCTTCCTCCGCTGTCGCAGCCGCCGCCGCCGCCGCTGCTGACGTTTGCAGGGTGAGATTGACACAATAAGGGCGGCGCGTTGGCCGACGGCCATCTTGTCACCCCGCCGCCGCTCGCGCCGCCCCCGCCCCCTCCCCCTCCCGGCCGTTTGCCGAGCTATCGCCTCCGCTAGGCGCGCGCCCCAGGAATCAAAAGGCATCGAGCCCGGGAGGGGAGGAAGTGTTCGGATGTGGAGGAAAGCTATGCAATAGAAGGGAATCGGTAAACAATAGATGGCAAATGGCAATAAAGGGTACGAGGAAATGGAGATTTTTCACTGGGAACCCTGTAGAGAATCGTAAGGCCATTTGGATTTTCAACTAAATGAAGTGCTAGGGTATAAGTACGAAATATCGTGGACATCGCTTGGTCCTTTGCTCTTTGTAATTGATAATTGACAATTATTTGGTTATTGTGACAAAAATTGAGAGATTGTGTCGATATCCGTTCTACTATCCAGGGGCAAGGGAACCTCTAATAAATTAATATTATTTCATATAAATAGGTGTATAGCAGTTTCAACGAAATCATTCTTACTACAAACTATGTTCCTAGGGGTCTTCATTTTATCTTCATGGCCGATTTTAAAATCATCCTCAATTAATGTCAATATAAGATGCATTTCATTATAAAGTTGTAGATACCTTGGCATAAGACAGAGGCATCGTGTATAGCTTTCACGAGCATCATTCTTATAAACAGTCGCATATCAATGTCAGCCAGGTACACGGAGATCATCAGTAGGGAAGTCAACGTCTGATCCCAGAATAAATTGCAATATAATTGAAGAGAAATTTTATAATCACATGCCTATTTAAGAACTAATATTACATGCATTTCGCATTATAATACAATCATTTTCTGAATGTGTTACAATATCTTCTGTTTCAATGAAGCGATTATGCATGACAATGCTTTCGACGTTTGTTGTAAACATCAAACACCAGTTGAAAGCCGGGACGTTCACTACCAGTTCACAAAGGTTCTTATAACAAAAGTTCTAGAAGATGAAACAGCACCTCCTTCCCTAAACTGAGATAGAAGAAAACAACTTCACTGTGGTGCGTCCATTGAGTCACTCTCATTTGCATGCAACTATTACCTATTACATTACTACTTATGCATTTACTCATTCACAGAAAAATTTTAGAGTACTCAATGGACAAGGACAGATCATGGAACGAAAAGTAGAATTATCAAATTTCTTTTATATTTTAAGAATTTTGTTTAATCTGAGGACTGCCTCACTTATTAGCAGTCGCATACTTGTACAACTCAAGTTGTTTAACCTTTTGTCTTAGAATCTGTTCTAAATTCTCCTCTTTCAATCACGATCTCTCGCATCATTGTACTTGTACTACACAGATCAAAAGCATCTTCGATTCCTGTTTCGTATCTAATGAATCTACGTCCCGCAACAGTGTATGTTCCCATCGGCGCCCGCAACCATGTGTATTTCCACTAATTTTAGCTGCTTTCCACTTACCCAATGTCGTTATTCGTTCACCTCACTCTGGAGGTAATGTCAAATAAAACACTTAGAAAATATATTGTTGGTAAAGTTCTGAGTGGCTAATCAAACGGCAAACTCTTACCTGCTCCGCTTTCGCGGTTGTCCTGTTCTGTATTCTTGAACTACGATTAATTATTTCTAGTACCTTCCCAAGGTTATGCCAAAGTTCTAAGCACTTGACTACACTAATAATTGGGTATTTAAACAAGAATTACACTTCAAATAATCGTCAGGTGCCCATTTCATTCGAACTCTATCCAGACTCCCTATAAACAACCTTGCCTCCAAAGCAACCCATTACATTACTCTATTATGGTTCGTTCTCTTACGAGTTGATACACTCGGACCAAGTTCTATTTTAATTTCGTAACAATTCCAATAATATTTATTTGTACGTGTTTTTATTACAAAGAAATCGTTTTCAACCTATTCCTTCGACATTTCTCCACATACATTCGGTTAATGTACACTCACTTCTACACCATCGCTGTATCCTTCCGTTTTCCCAAACCATCACCTCCTCTTTTCCCCGCTCTGTCGCCTCTGACGCTGCAACCTTTTCGACCACCGGCCATCGTCGCCGATCCGATAGCAACGTACGATAGCAGTCCCTCTCCCTCGCAAGTAGAAAAAACTAATTAGTGCCCTTATCTGCAGTCTTTGATATTAACGTCTCTATTAAGTTGGTGTTCGTGCCTCGAGGAAGTTCTGTAATGTAATTCGTATCATTATAAAGTAATAATTCAAAACAATGGGAGATAAATCATTGCATTTGGAAACGATCCCGATAGCTAATAATAATCTTATTCCTCGATTCTATATATCAATCGAGAGCGTTTGTGCTTTGAAACTGCACCGCCTCGAAAATTTATCATTCTGACAACTCTTACACCGGACGCCCACGAACCTGTTGTCACATGTCGATTGCGCTCTCTTGACATCTGTATTCTAGAATTATAAATTATAGTTCTTAATGGTACTAATGCAGATGTGATCGGAGTTTGAAGTATATTAATTACTTTTACCCGTGTATATCTATTATTCACACATACATTAGAAAAATACCTTCTTGTCATTCGAAAAATATATGTCGTTTAACCTATGATAAAATACATTCCCCGTGTGTAGGTTGCTACCGTTTCGTCTTCGAGCTCATTTGATAGTATTCTAACGGTACAGAATTTGCCTGCTGTTCCTCCCGATAAGACATATAGGCCTGCCTGGATTACCATGTGAGGAGTCCACAGGTTCCGTAAAATAACAAAAATAATATGAAGTCTTCAGAATTAATTTTTTAAAATTAATTTTATTGTAATTTCCAATAATTAAATTTGGTCTATAAGTTTTGACTTTAAAAAATGTAAAACTTTGTTCTAAACAACACTTGGTCGACTTCATCATACTATACAATTCGTGAATCTCATAGAATCTGCCGCATTATTATTTCGTACTCTTGGTGATTGTCACCCTTGGTCGAAGGATTTCTAGGAAATCGTTTCAATTCTTCGTAATGGGAATGAAGTTGCAAAGCAACAGTCCGGCCTCGAAACAGGACGAAGATTCGATTTGGAAGTTGGGAATGAAGCTGGAGTTCTCGGTCTGGCACCCCGGGAGGTGTCGTGGACAAGGGAACCTTTGATCACGCAGCTGGCGGTAGAGTCTGGCCGGTTTTATTTCGGGTTTCAACAGAAGCGTCCGAACGAATTGCGAGAATTCAATACAGCGCAGTGCCGATAGAAACCTAGTCGTTGAATGAGCTATTCACGCCTGTCCGTAGGATTTTCAATAGCCTTGCGGATGCCACAAATTAGTAATTTACTTCGCCTGTTCCTCGAAGAACGTCTTATTTTGTTCTTCAGTTGGCCTTTCGTGAAATAACACTCAGCGTATTTTGTGACTGTTTGGATCTCGCTAACAAATTCTGGAGAATTTTGAATAAGCAATTTGTGGGAAGCAAGAATATAACATACCTTAGAAGAAAAGAATTTTGAAAAGTGATTTCATGTAATGACGTCTAATGTAAGACTTAAGGAAAACAATAAAACTTGTATTTTTCTCTTCTCCATTAAACATTGATGCAAATTAATGTCTTGGCATGCGTATGCGTTCTGGCAAGCTCCGCAAAAGAATTAGAATAAATTTGCCAAAAAGCAAAATTAAAGAAAACGACAACTATGTGAAAACTGAATACCGCGAAAGAATAAATTCTTGTCGGTTCAGGTTGCTTGCACGTGCGGCCACTCGCGCGAGATGTTTTTATCCGTTTTACTCCGAAACGCGTGTCCTTGTTCCCTACAAACATACGTGAACTCGGCGTGCTCGACTATTTTCTTATGTTTCATTTTAAAAAAAAAAATAGATTCTGACCGCCCTAGAAAATTTAAGAGGAATTTAATTTACCGAAAGTATTTATGTGTTCAAGAGTTCTTTGAACTTATTGGGAACCAGCATGTACTTCGACGTTCTCATCAGATACAATGATTCGTATTAAATTATCAGAACTGTGAAATGAAGAATATATGGAATCCAGAGTTACATCGAGTATACAGTATAGCCAGTGTGAGTTAAAGCTTAAAATGGGAAAATATGCACATTTCGAAATTAGGTTCCTTTTTAAAATAAAAATAAGAAATTGAAAGAGGAAACCCTGGTCGGCATGTTTTACCGTGGAGATTGACGCATTGCAAAAGCGCCTTCACAGTGATCAGTCGCACCCCAGGTAGGCTTCCACCGCTTTAGAATGGCGATGGGAATTGCGAGCACTTCGTATTCATTAAAAACCTCTTAACAACTTCCCCTTTCAGGAAGAGGATATACACCTGAAAATAAAATTAGATTCAGAGCATTATGGTATTCTGGACTGCATCTTCTCCCCGAAAACCACTCAATCCATGAAAGCTTCCAATGGTCAAGTATAGTCGCCTGTTCGGTTCTTCTACTCGTAGAGTACATCATTACACAAACACACACGGCGTACCAGCCATCCAGCAATTGTTGAGTGATCACAAATTTGTCAGTACTTAGTATCTTTGATTATCAAAGAGTTTGGAAACAAATTGGAGAATCCTTACAAAAAAGGTACTCTCCTATCTGCCGTATCCGGGCTTGGCAGTACTTTTTGATTTCTTAGCTTGAAGCACCAGATCTTCCGCAGCATCACAAAGCGTGAAGCTACCAGTGGAGGTGACGGAATAGCAGGCCAGAAGAGGTCGTGGGATGGGTCATGTCCCCAAGATCTGCACATCTGCTCAGTCAATTAGAAGTCCACGATCAAATAAAGTCACGGCATGTTCTGATTAATTCCGCATTTTCCAAACATTTATGCAGCATGTCAGTTGAAAAGCGTGACCATTTATCTCTCGCTGGCCTTATTAAAGCATTGTCTTTATATGTAGAATTGTAATTGTAATAAGATGTAAATTTAAATAAGAATAGTTCAAGTACTCAACAATTTTCTATTCAGAATTTTATTTCTTGATTATAATAGTACCTTCTTCAATAAGTGTAGAGTATACTTATGGCGTATGTTCACAGGTTTATGAGGGACTTAGTCGTGTTGTGACAAACGTATACGACTTCCATCGCTGAGGCCCGGGTTTGATCTCCGGACAAACCGCGGGGAATTTTTGAAGAAAAAGCGGGCTTTTAGTGTGTTTTCTCAGGGTTCTCTCGTTTTCCCTGAATATCATTTCACCATTTCTTAATCCTTATTCTCCTCATTTTAAGCTCTAAGCATTGTCATCTTTATACGCTGTTCATTGAATCATCACTTAATGCCCTTAAAGTCTTCATTATTTGGGCCCTGTAAACCAGAGATAAAAATACATTATGAAACTATGCATTAATACACGAGTATGAAGAATATTACGACACAAAGAAGGAAAAAAGCGAGAGTTGTAAACTTCCTACGAGTTTCATTTTAGTTATGAGTTTCATACAGTATTTTTCTAATGATAACTGTTACAAGTTAAACATTTATATTGAAAGCGGCAGTTCGCATGGAGGGTTCACCCAACGCCACTACAGAACTGGGTATCCAGAATAACATTGGTTAAGCATACAAAATACTGTTCAAGTACAACCGATGAGGGCACGAAACGACTGGGATTCCAACTAATTAATAAATATGATGAAAGTTCAATATCTGTTCTTTTTTCTAATCAGCTTAATATCTGATGCAGTTCCCTTACATGGTTTTAGTATTCTGATTTTCTATTAATATTTGAAAACAGGGGAGGGCTGTAAGGTTTACCAGCACCACTACAGAGGTTATCTCCTCACAGTAAAACGAAACATTTAATGGAAGGATGACCGAAGATTGATTACATATCAGTGCTTGTACTCCAATGAATCAGTAGTAGAATGGAGCTTATGCTGCAACTCTTTCTTGGGAGATTACCTAAAGGACCACAGAATCATGAATTGTCAGTCATGTCAAGTTACATAGATATTCTAAAGTTTCGTAAATCTAATTTAGATAGAAAAAATAAATGAAATTGGAAGCTTTATCTTCGTATGTTTGCACTGCCCTCCTAACAAAAAAATGTACCTTAGAAAATAAAACCTATGGCTTTGAGCATTTTAGTGACTAAAGTACATCCTTTCATGAGATGAGAAACGTGGTACTTCTGTAGTGATTTGCGACTATTTCTAAATAAGAAATTGTCTTCTTGCTTAGATACAATGATCGGTATATCACAAAAATTACTAAGTAGAAAAAAATTTTGAAAAACACATGAGAAACGCCTTAGGCTTAGGAAGATAATAGAGTGAGAATTAAAAAAAAACCTTTTTATGAGAAAATAATTGAAGGGTTATTGGTGGTGGAGTCTAACGTAGCGAGTTATCGACGTCTATCTTCTCCTAACAACGGGTATTATGATAGAAAACACTAATAAACAAAAAATACGTCAAGGAGACTATTTCAAAAGATTCTCAAATCGATGGTAATGTGATTTTATACAAGTGTGTACATGGTATGCTCCAGTGTATGCATGATTTTGGCAGTAATAGCTCCAAAGTGTTTAAGAGTTGTAATTAGTGAACTGTAAGAGAGAAGACTTGAAATTAATTGTTATTTTTTGTGCTATCGATAACGACCTTAATTAAAAAATAAAAAGCAATCGAAGGGAAGTCTATGATACAGTAACTGTGACGCTCTGATTGAGATTCCGGTGGCGTCGTGGCAACGCTTTGAAGCGGGCGGCATGCCTAAGCCGGAAGCTGTGGTGGAAGGTCACACTTGAGCTAAAAATAGAGGGACGCCAGAAGATAGTTGACCAGGGAAAACCTCACGCAAACATAACTGTTGAGAAAGGTTAGTGGCGAGTCTGGGACGATTGTGCAAGACCCCTGGAATTGGGTAGCCATAGAGCCTGGGGAAGCCGACAGCATGGAGCCGGGTGGCGGAGACATGGATGTATATAAGGCAGGCGCCGTCTGCGCTGGCGGAGATTCGTAGAGCAACGTTGTTAGCCGAGGGGCTGAGTGGATCTCCATTGCACTCAAGCACGTGGTTTCCGGGGCGGAGACCGATTTTTCGCCAGGCCATGTAGGTACGTTGGTTACCGGGGACTCAACGTCCGATAGCATCGCATCATGCGTTGTTGCCTGCTTTAGGGCAGTGGCACTGAGCTGTAGGCCAAGGGACGGTCGGGGGGTTTTCGTGGCTAAGAGGAAGAAAAAGATTGCCGGTGTTTAATCAGTATTTGTAAATTTATTTACTTCTTATGTTACTTTGTAAATAAATGTGAATATTGTTATCTTCAACGCAGTTGTCTGTGTCATTTACTTCAGTACGTCACACTTCATGGGAGCCACCACGGCCACTATCACGATACAGATTCAAGAGAGCAATCACGTAAGGACCTCTCTCTGAAGGTTCCCGCGATAACGTTCCGGAGCGGTAGCGGCGGTCTGCGACTCGCGTGGCAATTTGCGGGGTTTACCGTCCCTTCTGGTCGTGGCGCGCGTTCTATCTATCGCGAGACGTGTTAATCTGGGAGCGCGGCGGCGCATCAATTTCCATTAACACCCTCGCAAGGGCGCGCTGCCGCGCTGTAATTGGCAGCGCGACGTAGCCCCGCCGCGCCGAGGAGGAGGAGGCGGCCGTGTGCGGTTCTACCTGCGCAGGCAAGAAAGGAGCCTTTCGGACGCATGCAAGACGTGAGATAGATGGGACGACTTTCAGTGAATCACTAAATTGATCGTACACATATTAATTGATCATATGCTTATTACAGAAAGAAATAAAGCAATATTGGAATTTATTACATCGGTTATTTATTTGAACCTCATACTCTGTTTCGAAATACGTACTGACTTCAGGGCATACAGTAATTTACCCGCTTGAAACTACAAAAGGAAATTATTCAGTAAATTGTTAAAAGAAGAATTTACTTGTTTATGATAATTTTGTTTATTTAATTAGTGAATTTGTTGAATGAACCAGTGAGTGCATTTTTTTAGTTTCAAATTAGTTAAGTGTGAAGTATTGAAGCAAGTACTAGTTTAAAAAAATATTGTGATATTCGATGCAGTAAACTGTTATTTTGTTCCATTTCAAATAACATATTATGTGTATGTTCACTTTAGTGAATCATTGTATATCATCCTTTCAATTTTCTGTTCAAGTCTCATTATTTAATATTTAGAATTCTATTCTCTCTTTGCATTAATGATTTTCAATCAAAATCTCTGGAAATGGATGTACTTGTCTTGTCTATCCTTTCTCACGAAACGTTTTATATTTCATTGGCTTTCCGTTAGAGAAATCGCACTTGCGCCAAAAAATAGTTGATGGCCAATGGTTGTAGAAATGAGAATGAACAGATAAATGGGGCCCTTGAAAAACATGGTATACTAGTCGATCAAGCAAACAATGCAGTACATTTACAGTTATTGGAGAAGTTCAGGGTGAATAATAAATGATATTCAATAAACAAAAAATTTCATGTGTATGCGTACAGTCGAAATGTGATGTCCTATTTATTGACTTTTTCATTCGAAAATTTTGGAAGCTTTATTGGTTCAGCACGGGAGAAGGGTCAATGAGTGAATTACAAGCAATGAGATCGAATAAAAGAATCTACATATTTGAGCATAGATAAAGGAAATGATAAGTGGGACCGTGAACGGGCAGAGGTACTGGAGAGGGTGAAACGAAGATAATGGAGGCTGATAAGCTGAAAATGCTACTGCGATCAAAGCTGGGTTAGAAGTGATTCCTTGCAGGGAGTTGAAATGGAGGTTATCGATGCGAATTGGAATGGGAAACTGTGCAGGCAACAAGTGAAGATGCAGTTGCAGTGAAAATCGAACTTGGGGAGACCGATGGAGAAGGCTGAGGCAAAGCAGACATGGACGCTGCGAGTACTGAGAAGGTAGAGTAAATGAGATGATAGAAATCAAATAAGCGAAAGAGACGTGAGTTGCATCCATCTTAAGATGATAGAAGTAGTTGCGATGGAAGTGTTGCGATGCAGAGGCGAACTCTTCCTTGAGAATACATATGAATGCGGAGAAAATAGACATTACAAGGTGCAGTAATGTGGCTGAAGTAATGGAGTTGGCTTTGAAACTTACACAATTGGGAAGTGGAAACTTAAGCGCAAGAAATGACGCCGTTGAAGCTGGAGGGGGTGAAGATGAAGGCAGTCAAGGAGGTGGAGGCGGTGAAGAAGATTGTGACGGTGAAGGGAATGGAGACGGGAAAAGAGCCAAAGGCAAAGAATGAGATGGAGGTGGCGAGGAATAAGATGGAAGAGGCGGGGATGAGATAGAGGAAGCGGGGAATGAGATGGAGGTGGCGGGGACCGAGATGAAGATGGGGAATGACATGGAGGTGGCGGGAAACGGGATGGAGATGGCAGGGAATGAGATGGAGGAGGCGGGAATGAAGACGGAGGTGAGGAAGGGAAGGAATGGAAGAGATTCCCAGAGTCTCAGACTACTCTTCAGCGGAAGTGCAATCAAAGAACACGCATTAAAAATGAAACGGTGACTGTGGACGCAGTTGCACCGCAGGCTTGACCACTGGGAGACCGCTCACGACGCAGCGGAGTGGGGCCGAAGCGTCGGCGCGGGGGGCGGGGCGTCGGTGGTGAGCGGGCCGCCCCCCTGTCGTGCGGGGTGCGGCGCCCTGCCGCGCGGGCGGCGGGTGACAGCTGCGGTAATCGCGGCAATAAGACCCCGCCGACGCGCCGCGCCGCGCCGCCCGCTCCGAAACGTGTTTCCTTCACGCGTTGCTCTCGCCCGGCCTCGCTCCTCTGCCCGCCGCAACCGGCGAGGGGGAGCGCGGCGCGGTGCGGCGCGGCGGGGCGCGGCCCAGTCCTCCAAATAACACAAAATGAACGGGGACGCGCGGTGTGTTAAAAACGGCGTTTAAAATAAATTGGTTTTGAATGCGCGCGTAAGGTGAGAACTCTGGGAGAAATTTAGACGTCCGTTTCTGAGCAAGAGGTGTTGTTTTTTGTTTGTACGTGTAATATATGCCGTGTTACACGGGGCGTCACGAACCGTACTCTCTCGTTGTCCACAGGTGCCGCTGCCGCCGGCGGGGCTTTGAGCTGAGGCAACAACTCCCCGACGCTTTCGTTTGACGGTGAGTTACAAAGCTGAGTGTGTTATAAGAGTGGGTCTCAGAACTGCGTTAGTATAAATGAACTGTGTTTAAAAGTAATAAAATAATGTCGTTTGTGTGTCTGGATCAAAATATATTACTGTGTTTTAAATTCATTACTGTTCTTTACCTTTCCTTTGTGTTTAATATAATATTGATTACGTACTTTTCTTTGTTACTGCTTCGTTTCGTCTCAATTGCTATTTTGTGTTCTTGAATGAAAGTGTAAAAGGAAATTACAGTAAGAAAACTAATTTCAACAAATTTAGAAGTATAGGCCAATGACGGAGTTATTTGACGAAGATATGTAGGATTGACTTTGAAACTATAAATTACCATTTGAATATTGTGTTTTGAAGAATTGAATTAAAATTACGTATTTCAGATAATATTGTGAGCTTTGAATTCGTATTTGTTGCATTCTCTACACATGAATTTTAACATTCATTTTCGTCCAAAATAACAGTATTAGTCAATCTGGGCAATTTGCTTTACTCCCTGTCTAAAAATTGCATATCCCATACCGCGCATTCAGAATACAAAGCATCCAATTCCGCACGCCCTGCCTGACAGCTGGCTGTGCCGTGCACTTCCAGTTACGGGCAGTCGTGAGGAGTGGGGCCGGGGGTGGCGACAGATCAGCGATCGTGAAGGAGCGGCGGCGAGCGGCAGGGGACAGCGCGGGGCGATCACTTTTTGTTTCGTCAGCGCGTTGAGGAGCGGCGGCCGCCGGGGAGCACTGCCTCCCGTCCCCACTGTCGCCGCCGACGCCACTCTCGCATCCGCCAACGTCGTCTGCTTCGCCTCCGCCTCCTCCCACTCCTCCGCCTGCCTTTCCGTCGCCCCCTCCATCTCTGGCTTCGTCTCCGCCTCTGCTTCTGCTTGCGCCTTCGCCTCTCCTTCCGCCTCCGCCTTGCACTCCGCACCTCCATCTCCGCTTGCATCTCCGCGTCCGCTCTTGCGCTCTCCTCCGCTTTCACCTCCGTCTCCTTCCCTGCCTTCGCCTTTTCCTCCGCTCCGCCTCCGCTTTCGCTTCCGCTTTCCCCTCCGTCCGTCTCAACCTCTCTCTCCGCTTTCGTCTCCGCCTCCGCTTTCGCCTCTGCCTTCGCTTTTGCCTCTACCTCCTTTCCGCCTGCGCCTCCGTCTCTCTCTGCCTTCGTCCCCTCTGGTTCTGCTCCCACCTCTTCCGCTGTCTTCGTCTTCATCCCGATTTCGTTCGCCGCCCAAACTGTTGTCTTTTTCTCCACATCCTCATTCTCCTTCGCTTTCCCATCGTCGACTGGTGGCTCTTCCTCTGGCGTCCCCATCGGGTCCTCCATTATTTCCCATCGCCTCTTCCATCAATCACCATCTCCGTTATTACCGTCACCTCTGTCTTCGTCTCTTCGCCGCCTCCGCTTTCACCTCCATCTCCGCATCCTCTTCCGCCCCTCCCCTGCGTCTCGTGTAACTCTGATTCTGCCTCCGTCCCCACCGTCTCCACTCTTCCTTTGCATTCATCTTTGCCTCCGTCTCCGTCACCGCCCATTCTCCAGACTGTGCCTACATGTCCTCACCCGCCTTCGCTTTTCCCGTCCCCTTCCGGTGTCTCTTCCTCCACCATCTCTCCCTTTACAGCTCCATTGCCTCTTCCATTACCACCTCAGCTATGACCGCCTCCTCCGCTTTTGTATCCACCTCCGCCTCCGCCGCCGCCTCCTCTGCCTTGGCCACTGCCGCCGCCGCTGCCACCCTTCCGTCGCTGATGTGCTAGGTAATGCATATAAACATCTTCATTACCCGCGGGTTTTTGTGAGCGGAGCGGGAGCAAAGGCGCGAGCCGTGATAGATGAGGAGCTCCGGGCAGCCCCTCCCCTCTCCCGTCCCCCGCCGTTCCCGCCCCTCCCCGCCCCCGCCCCCGCGCCGTAGGCTTATGATTATTTAATTACTGCGTCCTGTTGGCGAACTGTGGTTTGGCTCTGGTTTATCGCGCACGAGCAGCTTGTTTGGCGGGCGCTCGTTGCCGGGCGTCGGTCACGTGGGTGGCACTGCTTGTGATGGAAGGTGATGGTGGTTGGACTGGCGTGCAGATCGGTTCATGCTTGGAAACTCGTGTAACTTTGGTGGAGTTCAGAGGGGTAATTTTATTAAATACCATCTGAATAACTGTCTGTCAACACACTTCTTGGAAGAATCCTTCAAAAGCTTGCTCATTATGAGCGTGAGTGTATTTAGTTCTTTCTTTTGTATTGTATTTTGTTTATAGAGCCGAGTTTACAGATTGGTATCCAAGTTGCCATAAGTAATTTATTTCTGAAGAAAAGCACGTTCTAGGAAATATTTATTCTATGAAGATGAATACTTGATTGTGTTTTTCTTAACGTTCCTTAATAATATTGTTGGCTTATGAACGAGATTCCAGAACAAAAAGAATAAAGAAATCAAACTTGATGATGATATGCTTGGAACGTGAGAACTCAATTTGTATCCACTCTGACTAAGATTGATTCATGCAGGGTGGAATCTGGCGTGTGAATCATTTGTGTGATGAATACTAGTATCGGAGTGATTTCAGTTTCTGACTCTGAATTGCGAAATCTTTTTGTTTGCACCTTGTGCAGAGGTGTTTCCTGATACGCTACTTGCTAATTTTCTCTTGTCTGGCGAACAGGAATTTTGATGGACGGCTTCTCTCTCTTGGGCGTACCACAGGGAGATTATCTTGTTGCGGGTACTACCTTGTTCCAGACACCTGCCGTGTTCGCACTAGCTACGCCTGTGCCTTGAATTTGAATTACCCGCTACTTTGAAGAATATTTTTAATCAATGAAACGACGGAATAAACTTATACGGCATGCCTATGACGATTAGACAAATATTTCGTTAAATTATTATGCACTTTCATACCCGAAAAATGTACTAAAATCCAAAAGAAAAAATATTTAGCTATTCTGACATAAACAAGCTCAGCATTCCGTATAATGAAAGTTGTTAACCACCGACGTAGTATGTGTCGAGTACAGTGGTAATTTTCCGGACATCTCTATTACAAACTGTCAGGTATATTGTACAAAGCATGTCGCATCTTTTGTTTTCATGAGAGAAACCTCTTCATTCCAGAAAATCACTTCCACAACTCTCATTATTACTCGTACAATTTCAATACAAAGTTTCATCCTAATTTAAACCTCTTTAAAATAGAAAATTTATTCACATTTTACATTATAATTAAAGAAATAACCGTCAGAGTCGGAATTGATTTTACGATGAAATATAATATGTAATTATGAAAACAAGAGTTTAAGGTATAATTAAGTATTTAGCGTTAAGAGTTTTAATTGACCTGTTTCGTTCATAAAAAGAAGCCTGGCGCATTGGACCTGTCCAGATAGCATCGGGCAAGCTAATTTCAATATCCGAGCCCTAACAGCCCCGGTCGCTCGCGGCTATGACTTATAGCTATGTGTTAATTAGCTTGGACTGGCTTACGAGCTACGCAGCGCTAGGCGGCACTGCGGTGCCTCCTCCCCACCCCCTCCCCCCCACCACCCGCGCCAACCCGCTCGCCCGGCAGTTTGAGGCCGGGCTTCGCTGCTGATAATTGGGCCGTTGCGTCTTCTTGACTTAATCGCTGCCGCTGCTGCAGGAGATTGCGTGCTTTCTCCGTTCGCTTCTTTCCCTTTTCGCGTTTCCTCCTGGAAGGAAGAACGTGGCGAAATCCCCAAGGAGACGGGTGGGTTGATGCTGTTTTTGGAGGTTATTAGGTTTAGAACTCAAAAATATCAATCACGGTCGTCACGAGAATGCTGATGTGGTGGTGAAATGTGCAAAATCTTTGCTGGATATTATCTTAGTGTTTTATATTCAAATCTGATTTAGGTGTATAAACGCAGTACATAGATACAAAATATTTAAAAAATCTATCGTGAATATATCGGTGAAGGCGTTCATATAAGTAAAGTAATTTTCAGTTGCCAATTTCATTTAAATAACAATTTTTGTTTCGGTTGTTCTGCACACTTGTGATGTTTCACAGATATCTTTTTAGCTACTTTATTTTTGAATATTTCGTTAAATTCATTACTGACGACAGATACATATTCGTCAAAATTGTATTGTCTTATGCTCATGATCATCTTATTCGATCACCCATTTATTAACTTTTATAACCTATTATTGTATACCCAGTGAATTTCAAGTAATGCATTTCATGGAATGCATTACTTCATGGAATGCATTAAAATATTACTATGAAGAGAGTGTGGCTTATTGCGATTGTGCCTTTGTTTAGCGAAACATAAGATACTCTTCGTACCTTTCCTTCTGTAAATCAACATCACCGGCATCAAAACTACGTATGTGGTCATTCTCTGGCTTCATAATTAATTACAGAATGAGCTCACTATATTGTGTGCTTTTTTAAGATTTGAAAAATTAATTGCACCTTTACATCTGTGAGTAGATAATTCTTTCAACAACCAACTTTGCACCTTATTTTTTAACAATCAACTTTGACTGCGTATAAGGTCGTAAATAAAAAATAAAATTTTTGCAAACATATGAATTATTAGGAATGTGAATTTTAGTGGCGTTACATGTATAATTTTATATAAAATATTACATACGTTTTTATACCATTTTTTTAAAACTTTCCTTACACTATATTTCTGTGGGTGGTGTATATGATTGTATTTATGTCCTTTTGCAATACCTTCAATACATTATTTGAGTGCATTACTGATTTGTTATTCACACCATGTATTTAAATTCTTTTTGAATGAAACATTATATTTTTGTAATGTATTTACAATATATTAATGTATTTAATTTTTAGACTTATAAAAGTTACGTTTACGGTAATGTTTAGACTAAGAAAAATAAGTTTCAAACTCTTAAGGAACTGAAAAATATATTTAAATTTTTTTGTGTAAAATGTGCTGCATTATCAAATATTTTTAGATTTGATTTTACACGTTTTTATGAATTCATGCTTATTTTCAGAATAATTTTTGTAAAGTACAAAATGTTTGAAATTGCGGAACAAATATAATGCTGCCTCAGAGAACTGAAAAATTATGTCCTCGTCTTCTAATAGCACATTAAATAGAAATTTAATCGCGGAGTCAACAACCGGTACGCGGAAGCAATGCTAACTTTCACTGACAAAGAAGGATGATTGTAACAAATTACGCTGTTTTGCGTATGTGCTTCCGCAGGTGAAAATGTACTGACGAACGTCTTGTAACGATGTCTCCACTAAACTACGCAACTCGCGAACTTCAAAAAACATGGGTGGGAAGAGCAACACTTATGAGATCTTAACTTAAGAAATAATTAGATGCTCAAGTTTTGACAAATGATGGAAACGTGTCCGTCATTGGTTAGCAAAGTCTGTATCGCTGCATCACGTAATCACTCCTTGGAATCTTAATAATCTTAGGCCCTTAAGCGAATACACAACGTGAACGCCTTGTTGGAACGGAAGGTCATTAGTCTCTTGACGAATATCGTGATATTAATCCAGCCATACATACGAATTGATGACCTGCAAACGCAAGGTGACGCGATGGGAAAGGATGTTAATATTTTTAAGATGATTACATTATTTTGAGAAAATTACTCTACCCCTGGTTAGTTGCAAATAAATCGTTATCATATGTGTGTAGTACGTATTTCGACAGGAAATATCACGCTAGCTTTAATGATTGTTATTCAAAAATGTTGATTTTCCTCTGAGCAATGGCTATTCTCACGACGTCAAGTTTGTGGCTCCTAAAGCGCAAATATTTTCCGCATTCTCTTCATTAAATTATTGTTAATTTTAAGAATACAAATGGAAATATAAAGGGGAAATGTATCAATAATTTTTAATCTAAAATGTGTTTATTTCTGTTAAGATGTATTTCAATATCTCTTGGAATTTCCCATTTAAGAAATCGTATTTTATCGGGTAACAAGTGTCTAAAAGCCACAAAAAATATGTCATTCCCATTAGGCAGCAGAAATATAACATATTTCGTTTATATGGTAAAAAACACACTCAATCGGATATCGCCAAATTTATTACATTGAACAAAAGTTACATCGCTTCAGCGAACACAGCGAGTTTGATTTTTGTAGAAGATCGTCATGGGGCGGCTCATTGGAACCTCTTCTAAGAAGAACCGAAATTCGTGCACAAGAAATACGATAAGGGCTTAACTGGGAGGAGTTGAACCGCTTTAAAATATAACGAAAGCAAAAAAGAGAAAAAATAATTAAAAGCAATATCTTAAGTCGGACACATAGCTAATTCTCTTTCTCTGAAACAATAGGTTTATTTTCTACTTGACATTTTTATTACCGCACTTTTTTTGTGAATAGATATTTTAAAATCACGCGTATCAATTAATGACTGCTTGCAGGTGTTGGAGTGGTATTGTTGTTACGCCCGTTGTGGCAATAATGGCAATATGATTAATGATTTATTGTTAAACGGGCCCGGTCCGAGAGGCCTGGCTTCGCTTGGAACCTCGTAAACATATCAACGTTATCGCAGCCTCGGATCGGATTAAACAAATTAAACCTTTAGTGTTCAACACTCGGCGCGCCGCCCTCGCCCCGCCCACCGCCCCCACCGCCCCCGCCGCCCGCGCCGCCCCCCACCTCCCCTCCCTCGCAACCTCCAGGGCCCACGCGCGAGGCTCCTCCTCCGCCCGACAAAAGACGTCCGCCCATTTGGGAAGATAGATCGTCTTTGTTTTTGCCGCGCCGCGCGCCCGTCTCGCCGCGGCGACGCGCAGAGCGCTGCGATCGCTCCCACTGCCCGCCACGCGCTGCCGCCGCCGCGCCGTGTCATTGCGTGTGCCGCCCCCGCGCCGCGCCCGCACCGCGCTGGCGTTGGAGTCGCTAGGTGTGGAGGTTGTGATCCTTACAAAGCAAGCGTTTGTAAAAATGTTGAAACTATATCCTTGTTAATAAACACTGCAGAATAATTACAGAATATCTTTAAGAAAAGGAAGAAACTGGTTATTTCCGTAGATTTTGTTTTTTTTAAGTCCATGTTGAGCATCTGAAAATGCTTCGTCTTTTCTGCGACAAGTTTTCATTCGTATTTAGAAAGATCCCTCTAATATTTTTTAGTAACTGACAAAAAAAAAGTTAGCCGATTATTTCGAATTCAATTATTGAAGTCTTTCTTAAAAAGTGGCTCAATTTTTCCTGGTTTTAAACATCTGGAAATATTTCTGTGCATAAAGAAAGTCTGAATACGTCAGTGAATGTATGTATCAAGGTAGTGGCACAAGCTTGTAATAAACATTCACAAAGTTCATCTAAAGCAGACGAATATTTATTTTTTAATTACCGACTACTCTGAGACCTTAATTGGGATAAGCTTAAGAAACAAGCATGGTGACGAACTTTTTGAGGAAAACGTCTTATGTTGTTTTTTTGCCTTAAACTCGTTGTGAGATCAATCGCAATTATCGGAAAGTGTTAGCTGAGACTTGCAACGAAAATCGTACCATTTTAATCAGCGTACTTTTTTCTCTTTTCGAGAAAAAATCTAAACATATTTTGAGAAAATTTGAAAATGTCATTGCTGTTTTGTTGAAAGTACGCTTGGAAATTAAGGTACCCGATGAAAATTCAAGGAGCCGCTACAGCAGCAAGATAGTTTGAGAATTGTCAAGTTCGGAGAAAAATCTGTGAGCGGTTTACGCACTAGCGTTGACCACAGCCGCACAGACAAACGTTTTTTGTCACACCATTTTTCGGTATCAAGGACCCATAAATTTTCGACTTTGACTGCAGAACATATAACAGGAAGAAATGTATTACTTTCAGAAGCAAGAATTATACCCTTTTTCGGTGTGAAGGGCTCTCAAACTGAGTGTAACCGTGGATTTTTGTAAGAATAGTCGAAGAAATCTTCTTTTACGAACGAAGAAAAACGCAAATTTGTAAATGAAGGGCTGGTTGTTCACCAGATAGCATTAGGTTGCACACTGTTTCAGCTTGCTAGACCGCACACGGTTTTATATCTGTTGCTAGGAAGCCGTCGTGAAATCTTTAGCTTGGAAGCCGGTCGTCAGAATTGCAATGCACTTGCTGTTAACGAAGGAGGATAAGCTCGTCACGAGTCTACAACAGCGCTTTGAGTCATTGAATGCCCATAAAGTTCCTGTAGTGTACAATATATCCGGTAATACCGCCATAACAAAACTGAAACATTACAAAAAACATTTTGTACGCGCTTTTGACATTGTTTATTGCTAATATTTTAAAGGTTTCGAAAATGGAATTAAACATTTTTAGGTGATATTTATGGTCATATTTTTATTTTTTGTGTCATAAATTATTGCATATTCGTAACATTTTTAGGTCATAAACATCCGGGCCCTAGTAAAGCGTCTTAGTCATACAGAAAGTATCACAAAAATGATTTTCTTACAAGAGAATACATTGTTTATTGCTAATATTATTAGGAACGTGCTGGTGCTTTTTCCCAACCTGAAACGAATCGTTGTAGAAACTCAGCCCCGTAGTAGCGACCCGGGCCCCACGGACTCTGAGCGCGTCCCTGCGTGGGGGTGGGGCAGGGAAGCGCGCGCAGGTGATGCGAAGGCCGACGGGAGCGGCGGCGGCGGCGGAGGAGGAGCAGGAGTCTCGTCGCGGGGTGATTACGCATGTGTTTGCATGATTCGATCGCGCCCTTCCTAACTAGACCCTGCTCCCGACCTCGACTGCCGAGGGGGAAGCACGTGGAAGGCGGAGGTCTCTGGGCCCCGCACAGTTACGAGAAGTGCGTCGGGGGCGGGGTCCTCGACGACGCGTGGGCAAGACGAGGGAAAAGCGGGAGCAAGGCGGGGCCGGGGCGGGGCCGGGGCGGGGCGGGGCCCGTCGAGGAGGGGTGGGGCGGGGCGGGGCGGGGCGGGGCGGGGCGGGGCAGGGCAGGCCGGGGCGGCCCGGCCATGTGGGGCGGAGCGAGGCGGGGCGGAGAGGGGCGGGGCGGGCCCGGCCGAGTGGGGCGGAGCGAGGCGGGGCGGGGAGGGGCGGGGAGGGGTGGGGCCAGCGGGCGCGGTGCGTGGCCAGCGCGGGCGGGGCAGGCCGGGCGAAGGGCGGGAGATGAAAATGGGGCAGGCGAGGGGACGGGGAAGGTGTGCGGGTCGGGAGCGAGGCGAACGCGGGGCGAGCCGGACTGAGGGCGGGGGTGGATTGGACGAAGGGGCAAGCAAGGGGCGGAAGAGGCGGAGGCGGCGGCTGCGGGAGAACAATCGACGTTCGCCGCCTTCCGGGCGAGGGAAGGGCCTCTCGCCACGCCCCCTCGCTCGGCGGTTGTTTTGGGAGACACGGGCGCTGCCAGCAAGTGATATTTGCCTGTTTGCATTTGCTTGGGCTGTGCGTTTATGTGTATGAAATGGAAAGAGAGAGAGAGAGAGAGAGAGAGAGAGAGAGAGAGAGACAGCAAGACCAAAAACCATAAGACAGAAAGTGAAAAGGCGAAAGAAAAGATAACGTGAGAGAGTGATTGAAAGGAAAAGATAAAACAAATTACTGAGGGATTGAGAGAGAGGGGGAGAGAGGGAGAAGTGAGAGTGAGGAGAGGGAGAGGGAGAGGGAGAAGGAGAGAGGAGAGAGGGGAGGGAGGAAGAGAGGGGAGTGGAGAGAGGGGAGAGGGAGGGAGGAGGAGAGAGGGAGGAGGTGAGAGGGAGGGAGGAGGTAAGAGGGAGGGAGGAGGTGAGAGGAAGGGAGGAGGTGAGAGGGAGAGAGGGAGGAGGTGAGAGGGAGAGAGAGAGGGAAAGAGTGACAAGTGGAGAGGGAGAAAGAGGGATTAGAATAAAAAGACGAAAAGTAAGAAAGACAGCGAAGAGAAGCGAAGGAAAATAAATGGCATAGAGCGTTCTGATACCTTACTTGCATTACCACACATGTGATAAATGCGGTATATAATTGGAAAGTTAGTTCAGTTTCAACCCATTGAACCTATTTTTTGCTACAACTCAAAATACTATGTCTTATCATTGTATTTTAAAAATTACTAAGAATTTAAAAAAAATCTCTTGTAAGAAAATCATTTTCGTGATACATTCCGTATGACTAAGACTCATTACTAGGGCCCGGATGTATATGACCTAAAAATGTTACGAATATGCAATCATTTATGACACAAAAAATAGAAAATATGACCATAATATCACCTAAAAAATGTTTAATTCCATTTTCGAAACCTTCAAAATATTTCGGCTGTTAAAATAACCATTCACAATTCACACCTACTTTGGCGCCCTGAGAAGACAATTTTTCTGGCTAAAGTTATTACGAGTAAATGCTTTTTATAGAAGTGATTGACCTTGGCACAAAACTTGACGAAACTAAAGTAACATGTCCTTCGAAACTAGTGCTATCTACGCTTTATCTTCGTTTATATAGCTTATCGTCTTAATTGACATATATTTGAGAATTGAGATAACAATTACAAGACACGAAAAATCTCTTTGAGTCGACTGCAGGCACATATGGGAAAATGGAATCACAAAGATAAAAAATATGACAAAAAATACGGAAATTAATGAAAAAATATGATCATTAATATGAAGAATTAATGTAAATAACCAAAGGGCAAAAAATGCTAGCATATGACTTTATATGACATGAAAATTGCAAAAATCTAGATATTGTAGATAAATTCACACTTATCTTACATTTTCCATGGAAATTACACAAAGAAAAAAACTTGTAACATGTCATAAACATCCAGGCTCTACTCATTACATTTTGATTATTGCTGTTTTAGATATTTAATGAAAGTTTGATTCCAACTGACGACCGTTAAATCAAAATCTTCTACATCTTCTGAAGATAAGCTTATTATCTGACCTTCAAAATTTACTTTGGTTGCGAGGCGTGCTGATTCGATGGTATTAATATGCGTCGCATCATCTCGGTGATGATAGTGTGTTCGATTATTTCACTTAGCGTGTAGCACTGATGCCCCTTATTTGCAATGCCGTTTCACTTGAAATTGAGTGCTCCTTTTTCTGCGTGACCGCTGAACAAGATCGCATTTGTAAGATTACTGCGCAGGTTGAAACTGATGCGAAAATAACAGGGCGGTATATTTACGAGTGCATTGTGGGACTTATGTATGCTGTACCTTTTTTATCTTTTCTTTTCTCATTGTGAGTAAATGGACACCTGAATTAAATTTCCCCTAGCGTATTTCATTTGCATTTGGTTAACATGATCCGGGACGACCATGTTCTCTGTAATTGTTAGACCGCCCCCTCTTTTTATTCGTTTCTTATTTTCAAAAAGCAACCCGTATCCTACGCTGCTTTCGTGGAAATTTAAAATTAATTGTACGAATGGTTGTGAGCAATTTGCAGTGAGAACAATATTATTTGGAGTAGGATTCGATTTTCGTAATTCTCGAGATTAGCCAACATAGACTATGTGCTTCATTCTGAGACTTGCTGCTGCTGTCGAGGGCTACTGTCTAGGGCTCAGCATGGGAAAGAACTTTCTGTTCCATTCAAAACAGTTGTGAAGAGTATGTGGATCGTAAATAAAAGAGCTCATTTGTCGTAACGAATATCTCGTGCCATAATAAAGCAAAAAAGGTAACTTTAGATTCTTTCTTCTTCTTCTCTTCTTCTTTCAGAAGAATTCTTGAATTCCTCTGATCCTCCTTGTCATTAACATTGCAATTATTGTTTTTTTGTACTGCTTATTTGCAAGTTTTTCAATTTTTCATATCGAAAATATTATTTCACTTAAATTAATTCTTCCAAATAATATTTCTGGCTTTCAATTCAAGAGCCTTTATTAAAAAATAATGTAATGTCCCCACCCTGAGACATTTGCAGTAGAATTTGTAATTTCAGAATAGGACCAGGAATGTTTCAAAATAGCATTCACTAAAAATTATTGGAAAGAGAAATTTGTGAATTTTCGTTGAAACTTGTAGCGTCCAATTCGATATATCTTTAGGACCCAAATGTATTGCTTTATTTTAATAAACATTACAAAGAATTATAATTTTTCGTAGAAATAAACTTTTTTATTAATAATAATTATTTATCCAAAGTTTTGTGTGTACAGTTTTTGAGTTATTTGTTTGATAATGTCCTTCAAAATATGTATTGTGATAGGAGTATATTTCCAGATGGCTTTTGTAATATTGAATACTTTTGATAAAGTTGAAGATGACTTTTAATGAAAACATTTCAAAACCTTGCAGCTGTATACACTAATCAGAAATATGTTATTTTTCTTGGTTCATAATGCAAGCGATTAATTAGTTCCATTTTGGTAATTGGAAGTGTACTTTTCACATTGATATTCTTGGTATTGTTATAGAATTAAGTTAACAGTTATAATCTTTGCTAATGCCTTGTTTCCATTGAATTCTTGCAAAAGGTATTCATTATAGATGTGAGAGGTAAGTTGATAATATTTGATCTTTTATTAGTAAATTGAAATAAAATTGTGGTGGTATCATCCTTATGGGAATTTATATTTTATTTTTAATTTCATTAAACATTATGATGTCTTTTCATAATGTTTCTCAATTATTTACTGCAGTTGGCCGAGCAAACATCCCACACATAATCATTATCTTAATGAATGAAAATACCACATTTTGCAACCCAAGTTTCGAGCAACTTGCCCCTTAAGAGTACGTCTCAGCGTTATAGGCGTGTTACTCTGCATGGGTAAACATTCTTGCAGCAAAAAGATGTAGACACGTGACATTCAATTACACTTATTTGCAATATTTAATTACAATTACGCAAATTATCAAATGACCCGTTTAACTTTTATGTTTCGGGATTCTGCTCGTTCTGACCACCCGAGCTATGGAGTACTCGGAAGAGGTAAATCCATACAAAATTATTGTTATTAATATTAATAACAAAATTTTAATAATAATTTACTAGTCTTATGAATATTACTAGTAGCTGTAGCTTCGTCTAGTAGATATAGCAGCATTGCACTGATATTGAAACTACACGGACTGGAAGCAGTATAGAGTTCAAAGGGTTTCGTTTTGTAGAAATTGGCTTAAGAAACATAACTGGGGGCCTCACGAGGCCGTACGTTCCCTCTACCTATTCTCCTACATTTCTCACGCTTGTTCCCCGAATGTTCTCAGCATGTGTATCTGCATTTACCCGAACATGTTTCCCACATGATCCTCACATATTCGCCACTTTTTCATTGAATTTTCTCCCACGTTTAACTTGAAACTGAAACTTCAGAAATGCGTTTAGCCTTTTCGTTCTGCACAAAACACTTTCCTAGGCCCACTGGAAACGGGCAGTGTCGGGGCTCTACAGGCGGATGGAACCATTCGGATGAGCTAGAGTACCCAGATGAGCCGAACCCTGCAAAAAAATCTAAAAGACATACGCTCCTTAGGAAATATATCTCGAGTCCTCGGCCAGAAAATCTGGTTATGAGAGCTTAGGACACTACGGTTTCAATCGATTGACTATTCATGTTTCCGGGCGCGTTATCTATAACAACGGTGTTTAATTTCGCAAGTGTAGTGCATGTTCTTATCGTGGGAGGTGGCAGTGATCTTCGCCTGCTGGATGGTGAGATCCGGCGTGGACCTACATGTTAGCTAGCGGGGTTTGCTCCAACCAGGTATCTCCCTCCAGCTGGGCACCGCCTCAGCCAGGACAAGCGCTATGCTCCCGACTGATCTCCCGTCATTGTGTGGTAAATGGTTGTAAATGTGGGCAAGTAACGGGCGAGGATAGAACAAAGAAGTGGAAGGAAAGATGGCGCGCTGTCCGTGATCCGTTTGTTAGGGTACTGTTATCACGGAAAACCACCGATCAGAGCGTGCTAGAATTCTCCTCCAGACAACGGCTGAATTCGACCTAGAGCTTCAGCTGGTGTAGAAAACCCTGCCACCGTGGGGACTCGTACCCTAAAACCTCTCTGTCAGAAGCACAGCAGACATCAACTGATGGCCTGTGCCACCTAAGCCGGTCGAGATGTGCACAATGATAACGTGTGTTACAGTGCAGTGTTTTATGGTATACATTTACGCCTGTCTAACATATAGTCTTCAGGGGTAATATACTAAATAATAATTATATTACACCCGTTACTTAATTAATTGTAATTAATGTCACGACTCTGTCATTATGCTTCCAATCTAAGATCGTTTGTGGGATTTCGTTGTATATATTTAATATAGGGTAAACACCGTTCGTAATCTGTAACAAAATACTCTTTATGTTGTGTGTATTAGTTTCTGACGTATACATTTTTTAAAATCCAATGAATCATTTGTAATAAACCTGTATAGAGATATAAACTCGTGGAATAGTGTCAATTAATACCAATCGCAACCATATAAATCCACTCGCCGCTCTACAACCCGTGAATTTATCTGCAATTTTCACGCTATTCCTTGTATTGCATTCGAAAATTTCAACGTGACCAGAGTAAAACATCAATGCAAAATAAAAAAATATCCCGGAAACGTTCATTATCAAAGAGTACTCTACAACCGCATTACTGGGACCTCTCATAGTAGTGTCAACACGAAACGATTGTGAATAACGATACACCCTCAATGTTCGTTTTGGAAACGTACTACATGCGAAGCGTTTCAACATAAACGTGAAACACGCAATACTACCGATCCTGCAAGATATCCTGACAAGTAAATAAACAACCTACATGGAAGGCAATCGGTTGCTATTTTTTCGACTTGTGATGCACTGTATCACATGACCAGCCGTAGAACATGCAGAATAGTCTGTTATGCATTCTCTGACGATGGCGCTCTACGTATTCCAGTTTTTGTTTTCCTTTCAGTTTGTCTTAATTAATGGTTATCTATTCTTGTAGTGAGATGAATGTTAGAAAATGCTACTTCTCTTCTAAAATTATAGAAATTTTGTATTCTAAATCGGTTAAAGTGTTTTGAAGTAGTTGTAACGTCTAGAACATTGTTATGAGTAGGCCTCTAGGTTACACGGGAGCATGTTTGTAATAATTTAAAATGCAAAACTTTTTTCAGATTTTCACATATTCATACCCGTGAATAACTTTTGAGGCTATCCAATATGATTTGTACTTGATTTATTGTTTAACAAATGATGGTAAATTTAATTAACAGTGATTGAAGTAGGAACAAATCGATTACAAAATGTAAGGAGTGAGACGTTTTTTCTTTCACAAATTAGTGAAGAAGAGATCACATAGAGAACATTGAGAAAAACGATGCGATATTTATTACAAAAATTACAAGTCGGAGGCAGGGCAATCTCTTCAAAGTAAGAATACTTTATGCCACTAGCCCATTGCTTTTTGTTAGTTTAATTCTGTGGAATTTCGTTTTGATTTTAACAAATATTAGTTTCTTTCCTTTGCTCACTTTTTTCGCTAGCATCATTGTATGTAAGGGGTGCGTCGAATACATTTTTCTACAGAAGTGAGTAAATGAAGAAGATGCAATGCATGTGCAATGTACATTTTGCATTGCACATGTTCAAGAATACATCAGATGATTTTTTTCCTGCTTTTGAAGGAACCTGAAGTAGAACCTCTATGATTGCCGAGAGAAGCACGTTCGTCAGCTTTGGATAATGACCGTATAATATTTAATTTTCCAGGAACGGGATAGTGTATAGAAAACTACATGCGGAGTTAATAGGGCAGTGCCTTGTCTGATGATCATCTAAATGAATTACAGTTATAGACGTAATTTGAGGACTTGGGACAGGTTTTCTCGAAATGCAGTATTCCTGACCTATCACTCCACCAAATACACGCATACATACACATACGTAATGATTTGCCTAGAATAAAATCACGTCACCATTCCAGACTGGTCAACAACTGTAATTATAATCAATAACAATAATAATAATGATAATAATAACAATAATGATAATAATAATAACATAATAATTCTGAAGACCGCTTTGGCACGTTTGTGCATGAATCTCTTTTGCAATATTTTATGGATTTACCATCAAAAAAGGAAAGGAAAATAATATATCGCATTAACCTTCTGTGGATGCACCAGAATATAAGAGACGTAAAAGAAATAATAAGTTCACGTTCTATTCGTGATAAAACTCTACTACGTGAAGTACTTCAATGTCAGTCGTCAGTGTCATTTTCATAGGTGCTTATAGTGGCGCCTAAGAGAAACTCCAATGATAGGTTCACATCGGAACGGCACCATCTGTCGCAGGTGAACTCTCCGATCGCTTTCGCGCCGTTCTCGGCCGGCGAAGGCCTCGGGCGTGCGATGCGTGGGCGGCGCGGGAACCCGCCGAGGGGCGTGGGCCGCCAGTGCCGAGGGGGCGGCGACGGAGCCGCGGCGGCGCGGAGGGCGGGCGATAGCGCGCCTCTCCCCGCGAGGGTGCTCACCTAATCGGTTCCGCACCGCTCTGTGCCGCTCAGAAAACCGCCCGGCCCCGCGTCGCCCCACCCCACCCCACACCATCTCATTCCACCATCTCCGCTCCACCTTGCCTCTCACCTCGCCGCGCCTCGCTCACCCCGTTCCGCCCTGTTCTGGCCCGTTCCGCTCTGCTCCGGCTCGCTCCGGCTCGCTTTTCGGCGCGCTTCGGCTCCCTCCGGCTCGCTCCGGCTCGCTTTTCGGCGTGCTTCGGCTCGCTCCGACTCGCTCCGGCTCGCTTTTCGGCGCGCTTCTGCTCGCTCCGGCTCCCTTTTCGGCGCGCTTCGGCTCTCTCCGGCTCTCTCCGGCTCGCTCCGGCTCGCTCCGGCTCGCTCCGGCTCGCTCCGGCTCGCTCCGACTCGCTTTTTCGGCGCGCTTCTGCTCGCTCCGGCTCCCTTTTCGGCGCGCTTCGGCTCTCTCCGGCTCTCTCCGGCTCGCTCCGGCTCGCTCCGGCTCGCTCCGGCTCGCTCCGGCTCGCTCCGGCTCCCTTTTCGGCGCGCTTCGGCTCGCTCCGGCTCGCTTTTCGGCTCGCTCCGGCTCGCTTTTCGGCGCGCTTCGGCTCGCTCCGGCTCCCTTTTCGGCGCGCTTCGGCTCGCTCCTGCTCCCTTTTCGGCGCGCTTCGGCTCGCTCCGGCTCGCTTCGGCTCGCTCCGGGTCGCTTCGGCTCGCTCCGGGTCGCTTTTCGGCGCGCTTCGGCTCGCTCCGGCTCTCTCCGGCTCGCTCCGGCTCGCTCCGGCTCCCTTTTCGGCGCGCTTCGGCTCGCTCCGGCTCGCTTTTCGGCTCGCTCCGGCTCGCTTTTCGGCGCGCTTCGGCTCGCTCCGGCTCGCTCCGACTCGCTCCGGCTCGCTCCGAGTCGTTCCGGCTCGCTCCGCCCCGCGTCTCCCCATTCCAACCCGCTCCGCCCCGCTCCTCACCGTGCTGCTTGTTCCTGCTCTGCCCCGACCCGCTCCGTTTCTCCCCGCCCTGCCCCGCTCCGCTCCACTACCCCCTTTCCCCCCCTCTCCCCTCCCCAACACACTCCACTTTCTCACTTTGCTCTTCTCTTTCGCACCTCTATCCACCTGATCCCACCCAGCCCTACCTCGTTTCATTGTGGCCTATCCCACTGCACCCTGCTCCACCACTCCTCATCTCGTCCCACCTGAAGCACCCGCCCCTTCCCTAACCCACCAAATGCCACTCTGCCACATCAGTTCAATTTACTCCGCGGTGCTCCTCCTCTATGTTAAGCTCTCCGCTGCTAGAACCCGTTTCTGCTTGGGCCTACTGATGCACTCGACTGCACTATCTTGCTGCTGTCATTGTTGTATTGAATGGTGAGGTTGCCGTGAGGGCAATCTGCGTTTCGGCGGAATCCGGATATTGGACCACGGGTGTACTTGTACATCTACGGAGGGTGCAGGTATAGGCCACCGCCTAGGTACTCACCCTGGGGCTACGGTTCCCCCAGTACAGTACAAGTGTAAGGGGTGTCTAATACGGCATGCATGCTGTCATTGTTGTAGTCGCAGCACTCATCACCTGCTTGGCCCCTCAAGTGTTGGTTTCCCGTTCTCATATCCTCTTTCATTTCGGTCTTCATCACTTCAACTTCCAGCGCCCATCAGTGCCACTAATTTTGTACTCGACACCTCCTACTGTTTTCGTGCCTGCTAGAATGTTCCCATAACCGTTTCTGCATATTCCACTTTCATGGCATACGTCATTAGAAAACTTCTATCGTACCGAACCTCCTGTTCACATTCCACTACTCCTTAGACCTCCATTTATCTTGTTCCCTTTTGGCTTCCCGTGTTTGCAGCCGCTATATCCGTTCACGTATTCACGTCTAGTTCTTGCTTCTATACCTGACTCACGTTGCTATTCTTTCCTTTCCTCTTTTATCTCCCTTCTTTGTTGCCCTCTACCATTTACATGACTTTGACCGTAACATATATCGCCATTTCTGTCTGCTTCCTCTGCCTTTTGTACAACTTGACAACATTTCCAACTTACCTTGTCCATCCCACTTTTCTTGCCTTCCCTACTCGCAGTTCACCAACATCTTCAGAAGTCATCGTACATATCACTACTGCGTTCAATCCATTTTATAGATTGTATCATCCCCTCCATCAACGCTTCGCTTCTTACTTATTCCTCCTTTTTCGCATTGCATTTGCCATTCCCGCCTATTTGACCTATCCCTGCCGGCGCCGCTATCCGAATTGTTCAATTACGCTCTGTGACGTCACGGAAGTTAATCAATTCGAAACTCCGCGGATTCCTAGTCGGGTGAACGATTGGGTTAGTAACACCGGTTAGTAACCGAGCCGAGACCCTGGCCGAAGGGATAAAAGGCACTCAGAGATTGCAACGCGACGAGACTTAATGGAGGATTTACTGATATAATATATTGTATATAAGCGCTTAACGTCCAATAAGGGGTGGAGACGCGTTGTACCTGTCCCTGTTTCCACTCGTTTTCACCCTCCACTGAAGCCCATCTCCTTTACGTCGATAGTTTCTCCTCCGCCACCATCACCTTGTCTCGAGCCGTCGCCTCCACATCCGCAACCCTCGCGCGCTCACCGCGGCTGTTCCACTCGCCTCCCCCACCATCACCACCTCCGCCGAGGCTCTGCCGGCGCGCTGCGGTGCGGCGCGGAGCGGCGCGGCGCGCGAGACTATCAATTCATTGGATTAGTAACGTGCAAAGTGGGCGGGGAGCGGCCCCGCGCGATTGCTTGATTTAAAGGCTTCCACGAGCTATAAATCACATCGGAAATAATATTCCTGTTATTTATGATGGTTTAATGTTGTGGGAAGGGGAGCGCTTCGTTTTTCTTTCTCGCTCCGCTCCGCGATGTGTTTAGGTCATGCGCGATGGGAATCTGGAATTTTCTTTAAAGGCCATAAATACAAGTTTATGGGAGAAGTTGCGCGGCTAATGTATGAGCGAGAGCCGCGAGCCCCGCGCCCCGCCGCCGAGGGAGGAGCCCGGGCTTCCGATCGCCCGGCGTTCTTCCTTTGTTTACGATTGCAGCGCCTCTGCCGGGTAATGGCGGCTGTCGCGGCGGTTGCTTCATGGGTTCGTCGGCCTGACTGCTCCCACGGCGGCGGGCCTACGCTTGCACGGGCGTCCCGGTCGGGTAATTAAATATTTGTGTTCGATTTCTTCGGGATAGAATTAAATTGTTATGAAGTTGATGTAATAAGAATGCCCGGCGGTCGGAACACGTTCGGAAATGTATTACAGCGCCGCTTTTGAGGCCGTAACCGAGATACTGAACACTGTTTGTCCGCGGGGTACTGAGGTAGAACTAATAGGCGATATAAACGGCGAAGACGTGGTATGTAGGAATCAGAGAATTACGTCACGGAACCAAACGATCCTTTCAAAACCTGTTATTGAGGCGAAGGCTTTCGTTGGACAGATAAAGAGTTCTCTAATTCAAACATGTAATTATTGTGTGTACACAGAGATATGCGCGTCCTAAATATTTGTCCGCGGAAATGAAGCGAGCCCGTGAGAATGACAAGCAGGGGTGTTCTCATCATCCTTTCTGAACGATGTTTCAAGTGTCCGGTGAAAAATGTATGCCCTCAATTGATTTAGAAAATTGCATCACGTGAAATTAGGTAGAGGCGCAACGAGGCATAATGCGACACAATTTATGCTTTGAAACTATGCATATATTGTATGTCAATTTTTAAATGCCTGTAGATTTATGGATATTGTCGAGTAACTTTCTCGTTGTTTACTGCTATTATCGAAAAGGCCATTCATTATTTAAATATTCACGCGAACCTGTTTGGAGCAAACGAGGTATGAAATATGTTTCAAATTCAAACTTGCCAAATTTTGGTCTTCGTAACTTTTTATGGGCGTGAAGAGAGGACGTCCTATGGAATAATATTCATTGAAATTAGAATCCATAACCGTGATTTAAGACGCGGTCAGACCAACGTGCAAATTAAGTTGCTCGGCGAGGTCAGGTGTTAATTGCTACAAGCTGACGAGGCGGCTCTACTCACACCTTCTAATGAAGTTGTAGTGCTCGGCCACCGGTCGCTGCAGGTGTACCTGTCATCTTGAGGTCATTCTCTGAAGCACGCTAGCACTTTTCATTACTGGGCGCCGGGCCATCCTGGCCGGGACGAGAAATAATTTCCGAAGATTATAATTTTCTGTAACCGAACGCTGGAAAGACGAAATTTACGAGTGTGCATCAGAAGTAACTGAACTTCGAAATGGTTTCCAATTTTTAAAATTTGATTTATTTTAAGTCGCATCAACGTATATGCTATGAACGACTAAATAAATACAATATTTTACATTAACAATATTAATTTTTTTACAATATAATGCCTCTAAGATTATAGATACAGAAACATACTGTACATTAACATTAAATTTTATAAACAATAATTGTTGTCACAAAAAGGAGTAAGAGATTACATTATTCTAATATGGTTACATTTTGTCGAAAACGCCTATTCCAATACAAAATTTATGACAGTACTTTGGTATTTATCATCAGAATAGAACTAAAACATTTTGTTAAAAAAAATGAGATATGAGTTAATCTTAATATTAAATTTTGTTGCGATATATTTTAAGGGAACTGTAATGGTGTGAATATAAGTCATTTGCTTGTCAGTTTTAAGATGAACTTAACAGTTTTACTTGTAAGTCAATATGTCGATTCGAAAATAGGGAGGAGGTAAATGGTTCTCAAACTCAATAGACCAAAACATTCCCTTTAAAATCGTAGAGATCAGAATAATCTACAATAATACTATTTTTGAATTCAATAAAACCATGTAATACATATCACTTAACAAGATAAATTATGAATTCGATTTTTGAAAAATCCAAAATAATTTTTCGCGCCTATTACTTGTTGCAAATAATAATCAAATTTAAATTGAAAATAAATTTATTTAATAAAATGCTATCTCTTTAAACTATTGAAAAATAGAGTGAAAGCTTCAGTAGCAGCAAAGTTTTTCTACATTCTTATTTCTTTACATCTTCCATATTTCTCTCAATATGCATTTACACCAACACGTCGTCGTGAAACTTATACAACTTGAATGCCATGCAATGAACCTTTAGAACACTTATGCTTCAGCTAAAACACTGAGATATAGATTGTGTTCGGAGAGTAATAGCTTTCCCCAATCGTTCTCTGCCACTTCCTATTCTACTAATATGATAAATACCTTCATTCGGCGATAATGGCAGTATAAAATCATGTGGAGACGCTGTCAGTGGGAAATTTAGTTGTATCCCATTCCCCACAACGGGCGAGGAGAAGTGCACGTCATTTTTCTGCTAGAGCGGCGCACCTAAACACGTGATTTATCTGCACCGCGCCAACCGCCCAGGCACCCTCAGTGCAAAGATGACCATTATTTCGTCCCAAACTCGTTACGTCCCACTACCCAGCATGCAGCGCGGGCGCAGCGCAAATTCGCGCTCCGTTATTTTCGACGTGTATTTCCCCCTCGGAGGTCCACACATCGGCCACGGTGTCTACGCCGCACCATCGGCCACCCTATCTCGGCCTTCCATCTCGGAAGAATTCGCTCGCCCACATCCATCGAACGCAGCGCGCCGCGCACTTGATAACAGTAATTCTCCCGCGTCCCTCCGACCCTGCGGGGATGTGGCCTCGGCGGGGTCGGGCGGTTGGCATCCCTGTGATCCGGGGGTGGGTCGCCCGACCGCCCTCCCCCGCCTGCCCCCAATTAGGCTCGCCCCCCCTCCCCCCACTCCCCGTCCCCGGTCCTCTCCTCGCCGGCCGAGCGACGGCCGGCGCTCGCCCTCCTGTAATGACTAGTTCTCTTTGGCCACTTCTTTTCTTTTTGAGCCGGGCTCCGAATTAACATGTCAAACATACATCTCACTCGGTACCCACGGAGCCGCCGGCGGTCGGCGACGGGTACTACCCGTTTGAAAATATCGCTCGGGTAGGGAGGCAGGCGGGCGGGCGGGCGGGCGTCCTCGTGCGACGAGGACGGCCGGCCGGCCGGCCGGCGGGCCGCCGCGCAGATTGATTTTTCTATCAGATCGAGGACGGAGGACGCAGGGCGGGAACGGGCGTGAGCGGAATCGACTCCGACGTTCATCTGCCTGCGACCGGGGCTTATCCTCGGCGACACCCTTGCGGTTACTCAATGCGACAGCGGCGTATCGATATCTGCCCGATGTATTTTTCCTCGTTCTGAATTGAACGCGGAGGGCTTCGCCGTCCGCGTCGAAGAGAAAGTGCGACCGTGTTGGCTACGCCGCCGCGAGACGCTTGTAACTTTCCATTAACGCTCTCTTCCCCTCCCGTATAGTTTCTCGCTGCGGATTCTATCAGTTGCTGTTCGTTTTGGTTGCTCGTGAAATAAGTTATTACCCGGTTACATTCACTTAGCCTACTTGTACCATTGCAAATTGATGTACTTGTCGAGATAAAGAAAGGGCGATATCCTGTACGGGTCTATCCGTGGGGACGCGACGTGTCGACGGTACGTAAGCATAACTTACGACACATCACCTGCTGCTTTTTACCGCGAGGCCGATTAGGTGAACAAATTCCGGGACGGACTGAAACTATTAACGATTCCGGCCGGACACGTAGCGGGCGCTGTTTAACATTCACCTGCGTCCTCTCGGGAGCCGAACACGGAATTTATGTGCGCAACTTCTTTTTGCTCTTTGAAGGGGAAAGGTAGGGGAGGGGAGAAGGGGAGGGGGAGGGGGTTGTCGAAGCCCGCAGGTGGCTTTGCCTCCCGTCGCGCGCGCTCGGCTAATGAGAGAGGAGGCGAGAAATTGCGGATATTTGTGGATATAGCTGGGTGAGTTTTTAGACACGCTGCGTATGGGCTCTAAAGGTGGGAGGAATGGGGAAACTATTGAGCATCGCTGGGAATGCAAACGGATCTCGACTTTTGAGTTGCAGGACTAAATACTAATGATGGAGAGTTGGTGATCGTGTTTGCCGTAATTGCTGATTTGGGGTCGTTGTGTCCGTTGTAACCGTTTGTGTACGTTTTGGACCTTTGTGAAACCTTTTCTGTTTCTGTAAGTTTTGGTGTGAGTATAAATGAATTTCGTTTCTGAAGTGAATGCTTATGTGATTTTTACTTTCTCGCTACCAGTTACCCGGTGGGGAGAAAGTTCTGTAATGCTTCGCGAAAAAACAGCGAAGTTTCGGCAGAAAAACTGTTATTACAGGGCGCTGGTAAAGTAAAAGTGGATAAATACAGTTGTTAAATTTAGGAAAAAATTCTTCTAACACATGGTGAATCTAGAATCTATGTTTTGTGGTTCCTTGATACAAAAAATCGAATGACGAATGTCTTTCTGTCTGTCTGTGTGACTGTCTGTCCGTCCGTCCGTCCGTCCGTCCGTCCGTCCGTCCGTCCGTCCGTCCGTCCGTCCGTCCGTCCGTCCGTCCGTCGTCCGTCCGTCCGTCCGTCCGTCCGTCCGTCCGTCCGTCCGTCCGTCCGTCCGTCCGTCCGTCCGTCCGTCCGTCCGTTCCGTCCGTCCGTCCGTCCGTCCGTCCGTCCGTCCGTCCGTCCGTCCGTCCGTCCGTACCGTCCGTCCGTCCGGTCCGTCCGTCCGTCCGTCCGTCCGTCCGTCCGTCCGTCCGTCCGTCCGTCCGTCCGTCCGTCCGTTCCGTCCGTCCGTCCGTCCGTCCGTCCGTCCGTCCGTCCGTCCGTCGTCCGTCCGTCCGTCCGTCCGTCCGTCCGTCCGTCCGTCAGTCCGTCCGTCCGTCCGTCCGTCCGTCCGTCCGTCCGTCCGTCCGTCCGTCCGTCCGTCCGTCCGTCCGTCCGTCCGTCCGTCCGTCATGTCTGTCTGTCTGTCTGTCTGTCTGTCTGTCTGTCTGTCTGTCTGTCTGTCTGTCTGTCTGTCTGTCTGTCTGTCTGTCTGTCTGTCTGTCTGTCTGTCTGTCTGTCTGTCTGTCTGTCTGTCCGTCCATCCGTTCGTCTGTTATGAACATCGCTAAACCGTTCAGCGATTTTCTCCAAAATTGACTCCAATCGATCTGGTTGATGTCGCAGTCTTTTTGACTCTGTGAACCAGTTTTTAAATTTAAGGGATACTTTACCATGAAGCCTATGGGGCATTTTCAAAATTAAAAAAAATAGCTCCATCGTTTTTTATTAAATTTGGTTGTTGGATAGTATGAAGGACATTTAAGAGAATAGTGTAAGTACTATTTTCGTTGAAAACTCTGATTTTGAAAATTGCAAAATTCAAAATAATTTTGGCGTCTTCCTACAATTATAATTATAAAAATCTGTTCCTTAAAGATAGATTTTGAAGGTAATTTACGATTTTTCGAAAATTTGAATATATTTCGCGGTAACTTTGGCATGAAAGTGCGGGCGAGGAAAGTACGTGCTGATTTAGCACCACTGTTATCAGATGATCAACGCATTGTTTTACCGTCACGATTACAAAATTAATGATCCGATTATCAAAAAGTTGGTTTGATGATTGAGGGAAGTTGCTGCTCTGCAGAGTCCTTAATCGTACTTAATGTTTCAAACCTAATTAAATCAATGCCGGTAGGTTACAATATTATTGAAATCTTGAAACAAACACTTGAGCAATGATATGAATTCGGAAAAATAGGTGGCATTTTCTAATTCATAAAGTGAGTATTACTATGCGCAGCGTTGCATTCCTTCTGCACTTGATGCAAATGTCTCTAATTCTGTTCAGCTATCGGATTGCATCATTGTATACGTAGCATGCAGAGCCCTCCGCCGAGATTCGATCCTTGCATCACGAAGAACATGTAACACCAGCAATGAACGACCTTCCGGCTCCAGCTGAATTGTATGAGATATGAAATGTCCACATGTTTACACAGAACAAATGTTCAAAAAATTAATATTTGGAATTGAGGACGTGTCCATTTCCAAATATTAATTTCTAGTGATATCGATTATTTTTGGTTATCAGCAAAATATGCTCCAGTGTTTGTTCGGGATTAGGAACTTCAAATTGTGAAAACACGAACTTAACATTGTCCTGCTCTTGTCGTTGCGTACATACGAAGTGAATTTCATCATATTAGCAGTTGAAAAAACCCTAACAACCGGTCAGCGTAGCCGAGGTGTCACTATTTCACGTTGGCGGGAAGTAGGCAGCGATAGGTCTGAGATTGTACGTTGTGCGCATCGTAATGCGCACAGAAGAGAGGATCATGAATATTGGGAATGTGTAGCAGCAGGCAACGTGGAAGTTCTGAAAGATATTTGCTAATAAAGTTTGAAAGCTGCTTTTAATCTTTTTGAATTAATTGAAGTATTTTTAAACAAATTTTTCGATTTTGAGACTCAAATTTCTAAAAGGAATGAATGGAATGCAGCTGTTTGCGTTACCTTGAATACGGCGAGGAAACTTAAAAGGAGCGGGATGTTACGGTGTATTTCGGCGAATTTCTTGAATGTAGAATGTACCGCTAGAGAGTTAGGGGAGTTTCAACGAAAACATCTCAACCTTGCATTAATTGCTAAGCCTCCGAACATATACACATAGCAATCCAAAAATACTTCATACTTTATCAGTCATATATATGGCAAGCCTTGACAGAGCACACCGAAATGTTTAATCAGCATTATTAATAACGTAAGATACAAAATTATCCATTTTAATACATTAACACCATTCAAACGTCAGACCATTATTGACAAGATTGCCAGATAACTCCTCACTATCATCTATAATATTTAATCCTACACGGCTAGTATTCCCACATGAAACAAATCAATCCAACGCAATTAGAAGATGATCCAGTAATATACTGTTCCAGCACACACTAAACACATTACGAAATCACCAGATAACATTTAAACCTAATATATTCCTAGGCAAACAATGGAAAATAAATAAGTCCTTCTAAATCAACAGCAAATACATTTTAATTAAAAAGTAGTTTCAACACCAATACCGCTAACACTAATATCTAAATCCCTAGGACTCCAAAAAAACAAATCGTAAAATATTTAGAACAGCATCTAGGCACTAAACTTAACTGGAAAGATCAAATAAATATCAAAAACCAATACTCAAAAATAAAAATAAATCACTTAAATCCCCTAATAAATAACCACAGTATATTAATAATTGAAAACGCCTTAACTCCTGCGTACGTAAGTTATTATATCTCTAATGTTGTTTGTCTGGCCTGACTGGATCAACGCAGCAAATTCTACTATTCATAAAATACAGGTAATGGAGAAAAAACTCATTTTATCTATAACAGATACCCTCTGATTTTCACAACAAAAATCTCAGAAAGAACTTTTCTAAATCAAGCCTGAACCACAGCACAAAGTTATCCCACAATTATATAATAGTTTTTCACTCATACTACGACTATCTCATTACGACCAGAAATAACGTCAGTATCAAAAATAAATATTTAAAAAACGCTTTTTACATTCAATTTGCTAACCTGGATGGTCTTCTCTCGTTAATGTATGATGGGCGAAGAGATGTAATATTGTTTACAATTTTAAAATAGAAAGTCACCATCGAAAAATCTGTGAAATAGATTTTTTAATGAATTATATAACTCATTCATAATCAATACTTTGAAAAATATGAGTTAGAGAAGAAACGTGATCAGAGACGAGAGGCATTTAGAGACTAATAATCAAGTTTCGTTTCATTTGTATGTACAGTGTTCCCAACAACTGAAAATTGTAAGTGCCAAGTCTTAGTATGTATTTCTTGTATTTTCATATCTGTTCGGTACATTGATTTAGAATTCCTAAGAAATAGTTATAATCGTCGGAATTAGTGAAAAAGAAGTGTAAAAAAATAGCAAATTATCGGTCTGGACTTGAAGATTATAAGAAATTGGGTAATTTAGAAATCTCGAAACTGCTTGCCTGCTTGTTGTACTTTTCGTACTTGGTATATGTGAAGATAAAAGTAGGGGAGATCAGCGAATTTGGGAAAGGTGTGATTTTGAAATCGATTCTTTAAAATTTATGTGTATTCTTTGTAAAATTATTTGCAGTCAATATTTTGTGGTATATTTTACAAGAAAGGGATCGGTAAACATGATATTTTCCCTCAGTTGAATATTCAGTCTTGTTATAATATAAGTTAACTTAATTTTTAGAGACATTTTTTTGTACTTAAGCAAGAATTGTATACATTTATGCAGCATTAAATCAATAAATTAACATTTTTGTATTGTCAAAGGGTTTAATATTGAAAGGATGGTATATAACAAAACGTATGCTTAAAATTCTTTCAGTAACTGGTGTTATAGAATACTCATTAAATTTTGGTTGAGTTTTGCGTAACCGAGAGCATTGTACAATTTTTTTTCCATTTCAAATAGCGTGGAAGAGAAGGAGGTTCATTGAGAAGAATATGTATGTACGAAATTAAATCTATTACATTTACAAAATATTCGTCGTGTTGGTCTGATGTATGCATTATAAAAATAAATTGTAATTAGTGACACATAAAAATTACCCCGTGACGCGGTATTTAAGCAAGGAAATTAAGTAGTCTGAAGAACCTACATTTTTTAAAATTTCAATCGTTCTCTTCGAGGTGTTGAAGGTGGTTATTTTACATTATGGTTATTCGAATGCATACTGAGGTCCGTTTCTCACCACTCAGCAAAACTAAAATAAATGTAATATATTTTTGTTTATAAAATTCATATTTGGTTTATGAAAAGTATAATTATATATTAGCAATTACGGACAGATATGCAGTTCTCACATGGTGAGTGGCGAGTTGTCAGATCTGTGATCAAGGATATGTGCCGTTTCCACGTTACAGAGTTGAGACTAAGTCCGCCCCATCGTCTACGGAGAGGAACCCCTAATTGAAAAGGTTTCGTTTTGTTCCAAAACAACGATCTCGACAGGTCCAGAGATTCCTGATGTCCCCTTTAACAGCATGGCTGCGTAGTTAATTATTTTCAATTTTCATACGAAATTATCGCCATTATGGGATCGTCGGGTGCCGCCGTCGCCATAAAAAACTTAACTACTTTTCTTTGAGCAAGAAAGACGCTCAGGAATGAAGGATTATTAAAATTAATGATAGGTTGTTTTCTGGCACCCAAAGGTATACGTCAGTATAGTCTGTATCGTAGTTGGAATATGAGGGGAATCTTGGAAATAAAGATGTCTTCTGATTTTTTCTCTCGGACAGCTTAAAATCAAATAATTTGAAAATTGCTTGAAGGATGAAAGCGGTTTCTTATTTGATGTGGCAAATAAGTGTATTCCTGCTCAAGTTATTTCTTTAAAAACAGGGGCTTAATATGCGGGTAATATATTCATAGCATGAGACTTTTTGCAGCCCTCATTTCCTGGACTCACATTTTCTCTTATTTCTCAGTGTAGGTATTAGTATTATTGGAATAATTATAGTCTTATTTTCCTTCCGTTTAGATTTTTTCGGTTTTACTTTGAATAGTGCCAATATTAAAACACTCTTTTTATTTTACCTCTGCGTTTCCAATCCTTTATTCATTGCTTTCTGTAGCTGAAATTCTACCCTATTCCTATATCAAAACCACTCACCGTCCTTCAACGTGATGTGTTTGTTGCCTTTAAATGATATCCATTTTCGAATCGTTATGTAATGAACGTTGTCTAATTTAACTGAGAGAAGTTTACTTGTGGAGCTCTAAATATCATTGATTGCATTGTGAACATCACGTATTATTAATCCTATTGCATAATTAAGTGTTTATCAATGAGTGGTCCTTTACTAAGAGATGCGTCCAGAAAGTAAGTTTCCGTACGTCGCCTACAAAAGAAAATAGTTTCATGAAAAAACATTGTAACACCTGTAGCCCATATTTCACTACTTTTCCTCACAATCTCCACCCGTATTGAAATATTTTTCGTACCAAGGGATCAATATTTGTATCACTGTGTTGAGCAAGTGTGCCGCCTGGGATAAGTACTAGAATCGAACGTCCACCGTCATGTGTTGACGGTGGATGTTCGATTCTAGTACTTATTCGAGTCTCAGAAATTTCTTGAGGTGTAAGAAAATATGGAAATCGCTGGGAGCGAGATTCGGACTTGTAGACTGTCAAATACCTTCCAGACGGAACTCCTACAGAATATCTGTTAAGAACAGCGCCGTATATAGCCGCTGAGAGGTGTTGACCATGTGATGACATAGTTACAACTGTAACAAAATTTCTACTTTTATCTACATTTGCATGAATGAGTGAGAGTTGCCTTCTGACTTATAAAAATCAATGTCGTTCGTTGTGCCCTCCCAAGTATAAAATTAACATTAGCATCAAACTTTAAAGTTAATGAGATATATGAGAATTGATTACAATTGCAAAGTTTCACTTTCCGGCCTGCCTTTAAGCAACAAAACAACCGAAATTCGATATACAAAGTAAAAAAAAAATCGATTTTACACCATAAATAAATTCATTCCTTTCTTCTATTTATTGATGATTGTAACAAAAATACCTGGACAACGTTGTGTTCTTCAGCTTGTATCGGGTAAAAACCGAAGAAACGCAGAGAATAAGTAGACTTTCGGCGTTGGGGATGTCGAGTGTTGCGGGGACCGGTAGTAGCGGGAGCGTGTGGTAAGCTGCAGGGCTCGCATGCTCCTCTCTCGTAAAGAATTCGTTAGCTCCTGCTGCAGTCGTGATTGCCGACGATGTTGAAGGAAGCTAGTGGTTCTGGGCATGGTATTTGCACGTGTAACGTGCACGTGGATGATGATCCGGCGAGGGAGTGTTTTGGGGTGAGTAAGTATTGATTGTGATCGCGTCAGGTATTGCTGTCCTTCGTCTTATAAGGGGAGTGAATGCTAAATCGCATCAAGTGCGATGCAAATTTAAGACGAGAAACCTAATTTTCGTGAGTATGCTGAAGAAATCAGAAGACGCACATGCAATTCGCAACGTGCGTTCTGTTTCTTGATTTATGTGCGGCGCATAACTTGGAATAAGTACATCCTAGTTTCTTAAAATTCAGTTCCTGGAGGGCGAGCCGTTAATTAAAATGATAGCTTTTAGACAGTGGTGGCTGCTCCTTAAGGGCTCTAGGACAATGCCCTCCCAGAAAAACCAACCTCGGGAAAAGTTGCAGAAAGTAATAAACTTGCAATAAATCGATTCGTTTAATTTGTGCATACCACCAGCACAGTTTTAAGACGAATTTAGTTTTAAGTGCCCGATTATGCCAAAGATAAACGTTTAAATGGGTAGCATCGCGGACTATCGGGAGTCCGTCCGTAGCTGGTCGTGCGAGGCAATGGAAACTTGAGGAAGAGTGGGGGTACTGGAAGTTAGGTGGGGGCAGCGTGCACCTATTAGGTTCTGTTCGGACCAGTCCGCGGCTATTAACTAAGCTAAGAATGCCGACCTTTTCATATGATTTCATAAATTGCTGCTTTATTTGCTGGATTTTTTAAAATCTATTTTCGCGTGATCACAATTAAATATTTCGTTGATAACGGGACAAGGATTAAAATCCCGATACGTACAAATCGATTGTACTCCACATGTCATAGTTTTTCTTCGTTCAAGAAATATTTTGAAGTACAATGTATGTGAAAATTCGGACGTACATGACACCCGTCCTAATTCGCAACCCACCGGCTGCGACCACTTTTAGACTTTTTATAACATTTTTGAAGATTTAGCTCTTTTGGGTACCCAACTTAGAATGTCGGTTTTCAGAATCGCGCAGAATATTGTAATGTATTAAATTCACTATTTGGCATTCAGTGCAATTAATCGTGTGTGCTGTTTCTGTTTGTTAATAAACAGTTTGTACCATAAAAATGTTTACCCACGCAAGTACTTGGTCTCTACTGATGTAAGACAAAAATTTGGTCCTTCCAAAATAATATCCAGCATGACACTATTTTCACTTTTAAAACTTCACTTTCGCACGAATCCAACTACAGTTATTCATTCTCGTTTAAGTACTAGTTATCATCAATATTAAAATATTTATTCACGCGGTTTTTTTGCCTATATGACTTTAACGCACAAGGCCAAATAGTTCCGAGATAAATTGCAGTAAGTATTTGCACTTGCGCGGTATAATCGCAGGAATCAAACAAGTTTTTTTTGAGTTCTGAAGTATTTATTGTAGGATATGTCAAAGTTCATTGAAATTAGATGACTGACTATAGTTCAGTATCTTGTTAAAATTTATCACTGTCAATTATTTTAGATTTAGATTTAGATTTATTTAAACTACAATTGGGCATAACCCGGTGGCAGCTAATTACAAAAACATAAATATACACAGCCTTTCAGTAATATAGAACTCTAAAACCACAAATAATAATAATAATAATAATAATAATAATAATAATAATGATAATAACAACAATAATAATGATAATAACAATAATAATAATAATAATAATAAGCAAATTATATACTAATTGTAGTCATAATAATGGTAAAATAATGATAATAATATAAAAACCGACTGATTCATAAAACATTAAATTACATTAAGAGAGAAAACACATACACACACACACTGCATTAGTATCACACTGCACTTCACTGCACTTCACTTCACTAAGACCTGAAAACATTTCCTTCTTTATTTCTCCGCTATACACTGCACTACACCTCACTTCACAATAGAACACTTATGCATCGCTATATAACCCACTATTCTCCCTCATTTACTTAATAATACCCTAAATTAATTTCCTAAACTGTTGAACACTTTGAGGAAAGGGTTCAAAGGTTTTTGCAGGCAATGTATTCCATTCCGTAATCGTTCGATTTGTAAAAGAAAATTTCCCGACATTCGTTCTCTGCTGTCTTAAATTTATTTTGTGCCTGTGATCCACTCTACTGATGCATGTAGGAATACATAGCCGCCGATTAATTTCTTTCCAAGCTGGATGACCATTATAAGCTTTATACAAGGCGCAGAGTCTTGATGTAGTATATTTTCGTTTTATTAATAAAACACATTGTCCGTTGTACCTTTTCTAAAGCACCCGAATATAAGTGTAGAGCAAATTTATTTAGAGGAAATGTAACAATTTGGGTACTAATTATATTAAAGATTTCAAAAATATTATCACAATTGAGTATTCATGATCAGTGATATTGCAAGGTGCAATGGTATCCGGGACGGTTATACTTGGGATCACTCTACCCTGTCCCGCCGGCCTCATTGCCACCTCTACACTAGGGAATAAATTTTCTGCATTAGGGAATAAAGGTCGGGATTTCAACACTCCAGGTCGGGGTTAGGGCATCGACAGATGTCACTGCTGTCCCTCTAACCGGGAGTTCCCATGTTCAAGTCCTGACAGTGGCAAGATTTTTTTACTCTAGTTAGTCAGCTAGGTTGAATTAAGTCGCTGTCTGGAGGAGAATTTTAGCGGCCGGCCGCTCTGATCGGTAATTTTCCGTGTTTTTTCCGATCAACACCAAGCGAATGCCGGAGCAGTACCCTAACAAACGGGCCACGGACTACGCGCGATATTTCCTACCTCGTCCTTGTTCTATTCTCTTCCCTTACACACACACTAACATGCACTACACTACTACACATGCCGGTAGCTTAGAGCTTGTCCCGGCTGGGGCGGTACCCTACTGGTGGAAGATACCTGGTTGGCGAAAACCCTGATTGGCGTGTTGGAGGGTTTTAGGAAAAGGAGGAGTGCTCCTGTTCTCCAAGCTGAAGCGGCAATTTTATGATAAACGGACTGTTTTTTTTGTTCAAAATCGTATGTATCTTCTCGCCACCCGCATCAATGTAAGCTTGAACTATACGCCCAAGTTATGCACAATGCATACAAACAACCATTTGTCGGTAAAGGTGAGGTGTGGTATCGTGGTAAAAGGAAATAATTTTTACATGTGAGAAAATAGTGATATCCGTTCCCGACATGCCTCGTTTACTAATGGTGTAGTGTTGACGGTAAAAAGCATCCAGGACCCACCCACCACAACTGCGGCATTCTATTGCCTCCAACCTAGCCTCCGCCCTCCGCCTGAGCTTTTCCTCACCACCACCGCTTGCGTCTACTCCCCGACCCCGCCCCTTCGCCGTACTCTCTCCACCACCGTTGCCACCCCGCCCCGCTACCGCCCCCGCACCGCACCGCTCCCTCGTGCTCGTGGGCCGGGCGTCTGCTTACGAATTCCCGTCTTGTGGGCGCTCTATCGGCAAAGAAGCTTCAGGCAGCCGCCGCCGCCGCCGCCGCCGCCGGTGTCGGGGGCCGCTCCTTCGAACACCCGCAGAGTATCGCAAGAACATCAGCGGGGCGGGGGCGCGCCCGCGATAAAGCCATCGGGGACCTTTTTGTGCCTTCGAAATAAGACGTAGCTGACGCTCAGTCGAAGAAATCGACCCGACGTGCCCGATGGCATCTTCAAGAACCAGAACTAATGTGTGGTCTCGTGCTCCGATGAGTACCAGCCGAAGGAAACTGATACATCAGCAAAAACAAATTCTGTTCCTCATGAAAATTGGCCTTTTGAAAAACCCGAAGGCTCCGTGCTTTGCCGGCGAGGAGGTAAGTAGCGTATCTGATGGGGGACGGGGTTTCAATATAGGGGACCAGGCGCGGTCGGAGATCGTATTGATAGATGCCTGGGAATGGCTGAGCGCCGCACCGCACCGCGTCTCGCATCGACTCGCCCCGCCCCGTGCCGCCCCGCCCCGCCCCGCCCCGCCTCCCACGGTGATTTATGCGGAGTACCGTTGAGGTCGCGTCACCATAGAGCATCGCCCGTCCGGACGAGGCCGCGCCGACCCGTGCGGAGCGGCGGCTGATTAAGTTGTCTTCGCCGCCCGGCGCCCCGGCCGCAAACGGGCGAGAATTGACCACCGGCTTTTTTGCCGCGGCGTTCGAATCGACGTAAACTGCATAATGGGCGTCGCTTTAAATTGGGGGATTAACCATCTGGCAGCTGTTCTGAAAGTACAATATGCCGCGTCTAATGACCTTCCATTCTGTGTTGTATGAATGTAAGTGCAGCTTGTAATGGACTTTCGGTTTTTTTGGCTCGTTGGCGACGTGTTGGAGGGACGGTGTCTGGGAGTTCACTGTTTTCTCGGCGGAGGATTAACGGGAAGGTTATGACCAGGGTTGTTGCTGGGGCAGTGTCCAGAACGTCATCTCGAGCGGGGGACAAAGGATCTTTAATACAGTCCTTGAAGGGAGCATCCATCATAATTTCGTTTCGAGTGGAAGTGATTACGTTTTCGTTTTTGTATGAAACAAGTTTTCGGGAGCCATCTTTGCATTCTCTTCTGCCTTGCGGAAATGTCGACAAGAAATGCAAGAGCACTCAGAAATTCGTGTTGAGATGAGTACAAGTAGCTGTGTCGTGCAGATAATTGTGAAAGGGTCTGGTCGGTGCATATTGCTTCCTTTTACTTGTCGAGTGTAAAATAAATGTTCGTTAAAAATAAGTTATTACATTTTTTAGGGATTCAAGGCGTAATCTTGACTATTGTAAAATGTTTTGTATGTTTGGGTTACCAACATTTTTATTTGGAATATATTTAAAAACTACAGGCAAATCGATTATCCATCTTTATATTTTATTGGAAGAAACTGAGAATTGAAATTTTCAAGGGTTACTGTTCAATAAACTATATTTCTAATTACCAACGCACGCAGAAATCGAAAGACAACTACGCAGCCTCCGACCATGTGAGAAGTGTATATGGTTTTGTTAGGCGCCCTAGAACTCGGAAAAAATACAACAACAATGAAACAGTTTCAATTTTGACTGAAATATGCTCATATTTGTTTGTCACACATATTTAACCTATTCTCTTTGCTTATCCGGTGAATTCACATGTATAGTGCGTCGGTGCTTACGACAAAACGTCATGCGACAGCAGGGCTCCAAGGAAAAGGGAGACCGCCATTAAGTAATTTCTTTTCACATGTTGCGCTTTGGAACAGCAACTATTTTTTATATTCTCAGAAAGAACTATACGGAACTGTCTTGGTGAAGTTGTATTGTATACATTCAAAACGATGGTTTTGCATTATTCATGAAAACTTTTAGTTAGAATATTTAATTTATTGTTATATGGGAGTGTTTTCTTTTTTTCTTACTGAGCAGTGCGAACACTCTAAGCTTCTTACTGAGCTTGTGACATTCTATATATCTAAAACTGTTTTTGTGATTATATTCACCACCACTTTGGCCGATTCTAGCCACTAAAAAACAAATATTTACATAATTTAACATTGTTAAAGATTTATTTTTTAACACTAGAACCTAAGTCTTCTATATTTTTAGATGTTATTGTGAAAGTTCAAAATTAGTAATTTGGATGATTTTGTAAGCGGTTTTTATATGCATGGTTACTCGTTTGCGTTTCTTGCATGTCGTGCGTAATCAAAATAGGTAACAAACTATTTAAAGTATATAGTATTAATAAAAAAGTTTCAAAAGTAAGATAAGTTAATTACAAAATACATGTGTTTCTGTGGGAAACATTTCCACGAAGAAATAATGAAAATCAAAACTGAATTTGAATATGGAAATTAACTTTTCAAGCAAATTCATTTGTAGAAGAGATGACTACAATCAAATAAAATCCTTGAATAGATTGCGGCATAAAATTGAAACTAAAAATAAATTACAAAACAAGTTCTGGAATATTTAGTTATTGAAGTGTACCTAGATTGTCGCGATTTCTTATAAACGAAAAGTTAGGAATTTGAAGTATTACAGGACAGTAGCTCATTGAAGAAAATTATTTGTATATACCTTTTTAAAGAATATAAATATGATTAATATAAGAAATTGAAATGAAAAACGGAATGATACTTGAAAAAGAATTAAAACCCGTGTAATGCGATACAAGATAGCAGAAAACGTAAATATTTTGAGAGGTCTCGCCATGTTGCTCATTCTAAACGAAAACATATTACATGAACATGAGTCCTATACCGAAGGTTTTCGGAGATACACACATGTTGACTGAAGAGTATTGTGTATTCGTCGTGTTCTGAATTATCTTTTCCAAAAACCTCTGTGTAATAAGTGTACCATTTTTTTCAACTGTCATAGGAGGTGCACTTTAGATATTACTAAACATTTTCGAAAATTCCGCCGTCAGCATGAGAGCATTTTTCAACTCGTGTGAGAACATATCGACGGCATTTTCCCTACATTTTTCTAGGAAACCGTCGACAGTATTTTTCTACAATAGTCGTGGCACTACCATTCCAAACGCAGTACACATTCCAGAATATTCTTCATTTATGACGATGAGCGGCATTTTGTACAACGCTTCTTCAAAGTACCAACAATCATAACGGCCAAGGAACCTTTCGTCGAGTAAGAAACTTCAGCAACTGGTGCAGTACGGTTGGAGGAAGAACTGTTGCACTCAAATCCAAAATTCTGTTCAGTAAAACCGCTGTATCTCGGAAATCCTTCGAAATAAGACACCTGTTCCTATAGAAGATCAGAAAAACTTCAGAAAAACCATGTTTTGGGCTTCCAAAATATTAATGTTTTCTCTTGGAATGTCTCCAATGCAGAAAATGCTCATTTAAATTAACTTTTATTCTGAAATAAACAAAAATATTGCGAAGTGTTTCCGAAAAATCGTTACTATTACAGAAACATTAGGCAGGACTAAAAATCCCCAACCCTCTATTCGCTTGATTGTTCAAGATACTCTTTAAAATCAATTTTATGTGAAGTAATAAATTAAAACATAACCAAAATTATCCAGGAGAAAAAATGGACACAATATTAAATGAGATGTAATTTCTAGGAATACAATTACTCAACGGACGAAAAATTGTTCTTCGATTAACTGCCATTCATGTTAAGTTGGATAAGAAGCGGGTGATATCAACTGACATTAGACGAAACTCTGAGTCCAGAAACTATCTGTTCAGAACTTCTCATCGTTAACATTTGACATATTCTAAAGAGAAAACTCAGCAAACAACCTACGTGTTCCCACAAAATGCGTCCTTGCGAGGCTATGGGGTTAGCAGGAACACACTTCTATTGCTAACTGATCACCAAGAGTGAATATTTGAAAAGGTTATAAGTTACAGTTATTGTGATGTGGAAAATTGAAACCAATAGTAATCCAAAAATAACCTGATGACTATTTATCATGTCCAGACACGACAAAACGTACAATAAGGAGGAATATAAGCTACGAAAATTCCTCATTAAACTTCTATTTATTTCTCAATTAACTGACATTTAATTTAAATTGGATACAAAGCGGATGATATCCCCTGAGGAAAGTGGCAAAAGTGTGTCCAGAACTCCCTCTTAATGATTCCGGGTCGTTCACTTTTGACATATTCTGCAAAGAAACTCAGCCTGTCCATTAACATAAATCTTCATGTTCCCAAGTAATGCGCTCACGCGACGGTTAGCAGGAACACCATGTCCACGGCTATCTGATCATCGAATGTGAATATTCCAAAAAGAACTAAAGTTAATATGATGTAACAAATTGAAATAAATAATCATGAAATTGGTGAAGCCGAAAACACGATAAACGGTAAAAGGAGGAATTTCAGTTAAAAAAATTCCTCGTTAAACCAAAGTGTCTTCCTCGGTTAACTCCATGTTTAAGTGGATAAGAGGAGGGAGATATCTCCTGCAGAAACAGAAACCTGCAGAAACAGAAACCTGCAGAAAGTCTGTGTCCAGAAATTCCTCTTAAATTCCCCGGTCGTTCACGTTTGACAAATTTTGCGAAGAAAGTCAGCCTCTCCATAACACAAACTTCCACGTTCCCAAGTAACAGGACCTCGCGAGGCCACAGGACTAGCAGGAACATTCCACATGCGCGGCTATCTGATCATCGAGGGTGAATATTACAAAACTAACTAAATTAAAGTTATGTGATGTAACAAATTGAAAACAAAATTAATCAGATTGATGATGCCGAAGACACGAAAGACGGTAAAAGGAGGAATTTCAGTTAAGAAAATTCCTCATTAGACCAAATTTTCTTCCTCGGTTAATAATCATCCATGTTAAAATGGATAAGACGCGGGAGTATCTCCTGTAGAAACAGGCCGAAGTCTGTGTCCAGAACTCCGTTTTAAAGATCCTGCATCGTTCACATTTGACATATTCAGCGAAGAATCTCAGCTGCCCGTAACAAACCTCCACGTTCCCAAGTAATGCGACCTCGCGAGGCCACGGGGTTAGCAGGAACACTCCACGTCCGCGGCTATCTGATCATGGAGGGTGAAGCCCCGTTGGGAAGGCGCTCCATGCGCCTTCCTTCTTTACACATCATCACTTATCCTCACCACGCGCGTCGGGGCAAATGGCGTGCGACTTTTTTGTTTAAATGGCGTAGCAAATTGAAACGACGGCTTTGCACGCTTTCCAATGCAACTCGCGCCCTGCACCCGCCGCGTTCGATGCTACAACACTTGCGTGGTCTTATGGTTGCCTCAGAGCGTGGGCATGCCATGCCATGCCATAGAGTAATTATTTCGCTTTGATGAGAATCGTGTGATAAAGTTTATTTTCTAAATGTGAAGTAACCGTTATGTGGACTCGCACATTCACTGCACATTCCTCGTACGTAGACATTTGACTTGACTCTTTGCTTGTGAATCAACAGTGCCGCCGGTAAATGTGAACGCAAGGCGAAGACAATGAATGCGACGATGCCGTCTAATCGCCTAAAGAAAGCGTTGTCGGGTCCGGTTAGATTTTTAATGGGTGACAGTCAGAGCGGTGAATTACACTGGCATAGTCTAAAGAATCAATTCAGTCGAATAAACACTGAAACGAAAAATATCAATACGTAGCTTCTGTCATTAAAGAGAGTAGAAATTAGAAGCGGCGTTTTACTCTTTCTAATGCAACAGGTCTCCTTGCACCAACCGCGATTCAATTCTGTTCCACCTTGGTCGTTATTACAGTGGCTGTTGGGCGACGGGTGCATACAATCATATATTTTTGCTCTGATGGATATCGTATGAATATAGTTCGTTTTGTGAAGAAACCATGATGTGACTCGCACATTGACAACCCGTTCTTGGTATATCGTCAATTGTACTAGTCTCTCTGCCCATCTGTCGACTATGCCACTACCAGTGGTTGTAAAAACACGGTGAGGCCGTTCAAAGCTCGGGTCTCGTCTGACAACCAGAGTTAAGCTATGTTGGACGCGGTCAATACGAAAAGGTTGAAAGGTGTCCGCCTGGAAATCATACATAAATATTATGCACTGGCATCGTTTTCCAACCTTGTTTACCTCACGGCACACTAATCCCAATGCGACGCACATTTTGCTCCCTAATTGACGAATATTAGGTTTTTATCAAATTAGTGTTGGTATTTATCACATTATTACGTATTGACCATTTAAATATCACATTACTAGCCACTAGCTTGAAATTTTGTTTTCTGGGGTAAATGCTTACATAATCATATTTTAATATAATAAAAATATAATTATTCATTCAAAAAGTGGAACTTGAAACTGCTATAGAAACTTGTTAAAATTAGCTTCAGAGAACTAAAACCTCAGATCTTATTTTTAATCATTCATTCATATTTATGTATTACCATTCTCTATTATTTATAAGGTTCTAAGGAGACGCGAACTATATTCTTCGTGTCTATTAAATATGAAAGAAATGTATTCTAATGGACAAACCAGTATAGTAGAGTATAATTGGGGCTGATAGTTCCTCGGATTCCAGAACACTCGAATTACACCCAAAAAAAGGAAAATGCATAACGAAATTTTCAACTACAGTGTAAAAGGAATTCAAATTTAATGTGCAGGTACTATTAAAGTTAGAGATACATACATACGTACATGAGTGCGAACTGATCACAACAAAGTAGCAGACTGACACTGGCACTGACTGTCGCACACGTAACCTTCGACGCAATATTGCCAACCGGCCAAGAGCCAGGTCTTGATTATCGCCGTTTGTTTGCTTGCTTGGTGTCAGCTAGGTCGAATTCAGACGCTGTCTGGAGGAAAATTCTAGCGACCGTCTACTCTGATCATCAGTTTTCCGTAGTTTCTCCGAGCAGTACCCTAACAAACGGGCCACGGACGGCGCGATCTTTCCTTCCTCTTCCTGGTCCTATCCCCTCCGCATACACACACGCTAACATGCACTACACTACCACACACGCTGGGAGACCGGTCGGGAGCTGAGAGCTTGTCCCGGCTGGGGCGGTGCCACATTGGTGAGAGATACCTGGTTGAGGGAAACCCCGCTAGTCGACGGTAGGTCGGCGCCGGATCTCGCCATCCAGCGGGGAAGATCACAGCTCCCTCCCGAAGAAAAAACACGCACCACACTTACGGGACTAATGATCTCTGTAGTTGACGCGCCCGGAATCACAATCAATACATATTTGCTTGTTTGGTGACTGCGTATATGAGACCACCTTGAATTGCCCGGAATCTCGGATTAGCGAGGCTCGGATGACAACGACTCTCCTGTACGGGAAAGAACTTGTGTAATGAAATGTTTAATGTTCCCATCCGAGCGTGCACGTTAGCAACTAGCGTGGTGACTGACACGTCATGAACAGTGTCATCGTTTGATCCAAATTACATGTGTTTGCCTTCGACGTCCTTCCGTGCGCGGCCTCCCCCCCCCCCGCGCGTGTGCGGGGGGGGTAGGGGGAGGGGGGATGGGACGGGTCGCCGTTCCCGTGCGTGCCTTCATGGGCGTGTCTCCGTGCGACCTCGCCCCGCCGTGAGTGAAATCGACTGGGAGCCGCCCACGCCATCCCTGCTGCTTGGGCTTTTTCTGTCGGTAATTCAATTCCACGGAGGATCGTGATTTTTCAGGAGATTTCTGTGGAATTTACGATGAGAAACGTTACAAATCGAACCTTTGTGCGTTTTGTCGTTCAGGAGTTTTCAGGTTGACGGAAAAAGTCAAAAACGAAAGTGCAGAATGGAGAAGAGGAAAGGAATGGAAGGTAATTCATTTTAATAGCAATAGTTAATTGTAAATTATTTATAACAATATTTTGGGCTTATAGGGCAGTATAATTGTAATAAATGTAAAATATATTTTAAATATTTTCAAAAGTTACTAATAATATATTAAAAATTCAACTCGTGACTGAATTAAATCTAGAATTGTTTAAATTTCGTTATTTCTGGTATGCTTGTAAAGCATTTTGAGAAGTTTTCCAATTTATACAAATATATTATTTTATGTTTGGTCAATCGAAAGGATTTGAGGTTTGTTTCTCATCCTCTGTGACATTAAATGACTGGGCAGTTGGCCAGGCAGAAAACCAAAAAGGACCGGAACAGCTTGGTTCGATGAAAGAAAAAGAACCCATTCCGAGAAAATGAAAGCCACGAAAGTACTCAAATGCCTCTTCGTTGTTCTTTGTTTCGTCCGGAAGCGCTAACAATAATAATAATAATAATAATAATAATATATTGTATTATTTATATCAACTTAAATTTACTCGAAATATTAAATATAAAATAAATTTAAAAAAATATTTTTTAAATTAATTTATAAATGAGAAATAACCTTTTTAATTTTAATTTTATAATTATTGTTTAAAATACAATTTTTAATTACGTAATGATACTTGGGAAGAAATACCTAAACGTTAATTCTACAATACTAAATATGAGGATGTTTATATCAGAGAATATAAACATGCATTATCATTATTGCTAAAAATTGTTGGCAGCAGGTTCAAGAAGTCTTAAGTATATATGTGACGATGAAAGTTATAATTATTACAAGCAGTTTTAAGGATAAGCAAGTGTAAAAATCTTTTTTAGCGTAGAAATTTATCTATGCTACATAATAACTTTTTCAAGAAATGTCCGCTCCTACATTTACAGTATATCTTCTATTTTTATAAATAAAGTTTATTTAAAAAAATGACGTGTTTAAAACTCTGATATATTTTCGTGACTTTTGTTGTTGTGGAAATTCATTCTGACTAAAAACATATTTTAGCTGTATGAAAGAATCTAATGTGCATATAGGTCCCGGAAACACATTACAACTTAAACATTAAAATATCGTTAAAATAAAATAAGACATTGATACTTGTGTTCAGCATATTTATTTGTTGGTAATTTACATTTCTTTGGTGATTGAACTTGTCGTTGATTGGCTTTAAACTATTGACCTCTTATATCCATTATTATTCGTTTATTGTTTACAGGTCCATTACTGTTTAAGGACATGTGTTGATGTTTTGTGTTTTTTAGGTGTGTAAATATATTCTATTATTTTAGAATGTCTAAAAATAATCTCACGTATTCGCGTGAGAACATTCATGTAAGGTACACGGTCTCTCAGAAATAACAGGTCTTTCGTTATTTACGACTACACCTGAACCCAATAACGTACAACTTTGAACTTGGAACATACGATTTGGTGTACATTATGGCGCCTAACTGATGAATATCAGAATTGTTTCTGGGAGCCACACCTCTGATATTTCACTTTGAAAATAAATTGCTCTCACTGGATTTTCAGAAGTGAGAAATGATCCATACAATATGCAGTCATTTTGTCCTAGTATTGAAACGAAATAGTAATGTGATCTTTCCAACTGGCAGAGGAGTTTTTGGAATAGTGTTGAAGAAAATATGAATTATATCAACAAATATGAAACGATTATTTAGAGAAAAATGATTTTCAGGGTGTTAACATTTCATTTTATGTATAATGAGGTTCATGCTTATGTCCTATTTTTGCTTGTTGACGTATTTAGGAAGTTTCAAAATATTATTAAATTTCACTATGTGGTAGAAACTTTAACTATTATATCCCAAGCGTTCATTTAACGGAAGCATAAAGCAAAATCTGAAATTTTGTCATTTTTGGAATTTTAATATTTTCTAAATATTTACAGTGTTCTGAATGAAATGATATATAATAATTGTGAAATATATTCTTTTAATTCATTTGTTATTTTCTAACTTCATCTGCATTTATCAAAATGGCATTCATTTTGGTTGCCAGTCTCTCATTTACATTTTATATTTTGAACGAATTAATTAAGAAGATTGTGGTTTTCATTAAATGATAGAGAAAAATCCTTTTCTTCGATGTTGCTCGCACTGCGAAACGTTATCTTCAGTGACTATTTACGCGGCAAATTGTGTTTTGTATACTTAGTTATTATCATGTCGATGTGACATTACGTGCAAGGTTGCTGATTTCTGAAAACTGACATTTTTAAGGCATTTGTCCCATTATATCTGCAACTACTGAAGTGATCATATTCAATTTTTTACGTGGTCAATTAATGAGTAATGAATGTAAGGTAGCAAAATGAGTAGAGAAAGTTTTCATACATCAGGAGTTTTGGATACATTAGGAAAAATTACCATTCCCTATAATTTAAAGGATATTAGGAGATTATAACTGAAATTACTATGAATGTATTTTTAACAGTTTATTAAATTTAATGATTTCTAAAATAATAAAAGGAAAAAAATGAACTGAGATAAAACATTTGATGAGAATTACTTGAGGCTGTAAAAGCTAGGGTAAGAAATGTTTGTATGAAAAGATTTATTCAAAAGTCGTTCTTGCGACCAGACGTGGGATTGCCGAGTACTTGGTAAAACAGTGTTTTTCCTCGACGCCCCTCGGTCCTCACGAAGGCGATCAATGGGGACGCATACGGCAGCGGCGGTGGCGGCGGCGGCGGCGACGGGGTGCGTCTCGTGCCCGCTACGCGTTTCCCTGACGGTCGCGGTCGGGGGCGTTTTTTGTTCGGCGAACCCCCTCGCATCCAGTCCTGCCGCCCCTGCCCCGCCGCCCCTGCCCCGCCGCCCCTGCCCCGCCGCCCCTGCCACGCCGCCCCTGCCCCGCCGCCCCTGCCCCGCCGCCGGGTGGGATCTGTAGCCCTCGCAACACTCCCCCCTCCCGACGCCGCCGTCCCCGCCGATGCCGTCCCATGTACTCGCCGCCTTCCCTGTCACCCCCAACGTTCCCGACACCCCACCTTCCCTAACGCCATCATTCCCGTTGCCTTCATTGCCTTCGCCATCTCTTCCACCTCCAACGTCCATGCCTTCCGCACCTACCACCTGGCCATGCCGTCCCCGCCGCCGACGTTCCTGTCACCCTTATTTTCCCCGCCGCCTCCGCTGTCCATGTTCTAGCAGTTATCGTCGCTATCACCACCACCTTCCTCAACGCTATCACTCCCGTCACCCCTCCCTCATTGCATCACTCAGTTGTTACCTCGGTTACTGTCTCTGCCGTTCCCCCCTTCATTGCTATGCCCGCAGCCGCCCTTCCCGTCACCCTCACTGTCCCCGTTTTCTCTGCTGACCACGCTGTACCCGTTTTTACCACATTCCCCAGCGTCATCACTCCGTCACCACCACTACCGCAGCCATGCACGCCTCCCCGCCTATCCCGGCATCCCTTCCGGTCCCTCCCCCACAGCCGTCCTCAACCCTCATCCTCCCAAGGCCCAGCCGCTCCCACGACATCGACCACAGTAGCCTTGCCATCGTCTAGACCGCCTTAATCCGATCGTTCGGATGATCGGTCACCCGAAAACAGCGGCCGGTGGCGACATCTGTGGGACTCATCCCTGACGACAAACGAGGCAACGGCGGAGGTTGTGGCGGTGATTATCAAGAAGGAGGTATTAGGGGTTGCGAAGGTGATTGCGCTGGTTGTGGCACAAGAGGGACTGTGAACGTGGTTGGGGTTGGTGGAATGAATGTCTACAAACTGAGAGGAACGGGAGGGGGCAAACTGATAGAACAGGTTAGGAAAACAAGGTACACAGAGAGAAGTACAAACGTTTAGAAAAGGATCGAAGAAGAAACTATTTCTAAAGAATGAGAATATTCCAAGAGAATGAGAATAATCCAAGACAATGAAAATGCCTGCGTTGGAAACAATTGAAACGCAAAATAATAGATTTATAACTTTCGGTACGATTTTTTCAAATAGATGGGAAAGAAACGAGATAAGAAATTAGAATGTCAAAACTAGTAAGATAAGGAAAGGTTGGAGCGAAAATAATTATGGTATAGAACCGTGAAATGACAGCTGCTGAAACGCATCGATAGAAAAAGAAAATATTGAAATCTGCCGAAACGTTCGTCGGAAGGGAAGCTGAACACAAACTTGAGAAGTGAGGCGAAGCGCGCGGTACAAGAACATTGATAGGGTGCGAGCGGATCAACAACGGGGAAGCAGCAGCGTGGAAGGCAGAACAGCGAGTGGGCGGGCAGGGTGGGCGTGCGAGCGTGCGAGCATGCGAGGTGGGGTGGCACGCGGAGTGGCGGGCGGCGCGGGGCGGGGCGAGCGGGGAGGGGAGCGGGCGCGGGCGGCCACGGGGCGAAAGATCCGTATCGAAGGAAGTCGGCGGGCGACCGCAGCGGCGGCCCGCTCGCTCGCTCTGGGCGTCAATTGAGGCGTTATTGTATAATGGCCGGCGCAGGGCGAGCCCCGCCAAGCCACCCGCCGCCCGCCCGCCGCCGGCACGGCCCACCCTGATGTCTCAATCTCACGCGGCCGCCTCGCCGCCGTATTAACTAGACCAAAAATACTGGCTGCGTGCGGGCGGGCGTGCGGGCGCGATGGAGATGGCGGTGGCGGTGGCGGCGGTGGCGGTGGCGGCGGCGGTGGCGGCGGCGGCGATGGGGGCGGCGGGGCGGCGGCGGTGGCGGCGGCGGTGGCGGCGGCGATGGCGGCGGCGGCGGCGGCGGTGGTGGTGGCGGTGGCGGGGGCGGCGGCGGCGGCGGCGGTGGCGGCGGCGGTGGCGGCGGCGGCGGTGGCGGCGGCGGTGGCGGCGGCTGCAGCAGCGGTGGCGATGGTGGCGGCAGAACAGTGTGGCGTGCGTCGCGACACCTGGTCACAACTTCCGAAAAACTGGCTGCTTCTCGGAAACGTCCACTCGCTACGGTTTCTGCCCGAGTGACTGGAGTTTCCAGTGTTTGGAGTGTAGTCGGTTGTTATTGGCTTTCTTAGTTTTTGTTTTCTCGTTTCTTACTAAGTCAGGTTGATTCCCGTTCTCAACGGAGAAAATTACTTGAAATGGTAAGCACAATGATCTGTGAGTGTCCTTGAAATACACTGAAATGTCTTCATAATTATTGTATCGTCTGTCTTCAATTCGGTGTGCGTTTTCTAAGTTTGGAGTGGAACATTAATATTTTTAATTATCACTTGATTGTCTACCTAAATGATTTTAAAACACTGCCAATTCACTGATCATAATGTATTCTGATTACAAACAATATTGTCATTAAACCGGGAAACATGACGTAATGTTCTAAACTTGTCGTTAATAAATAAACATACAAAATGTTAATTATTAGAACTATATATTAATTTAATATAAATAAATATATTAATAATAATAATATTATAATAATAATAATAATAAAAAATCGAAATGAACTGATTTCCATTTACAGGCTATCGGATGTGTAACATTTTAGAACGTTCAGAAAACAAATTTACATGCAACTGCAACTTAACAGATGTCATTTCCCTGGTCCACTTTGATAAAATATATTTGATATTTTCTTTCTAAGGAAATCAAATTTATTTGTCAGTTATTTTGAACTTTTTGCCTTAAGAACCAAAATAAAAAAATAATAAATTTCTTGCTAAACGAAATGATCTCGGTCTACATATCATACTAAACCAAATAACGAGCCCGCGAAGGCGACATTCTGTGAAGGGAAACAAAATTAACGATATATTTTTGTTAAATATTTAATTATAAAATATTCAAAATAAAAAATTAAATGAAAATGTAAATGAAAATAATAAACGTTCATTTTACATTTACAAGTTTTAAGATTTTTATATTGAAGTTAAATCTGGTGGCTGTGTTCTTCCTCCTCTCCTTTCTGGTTTCTCCCACCAGGGAGTCACCACCCAAGCCAGGACAAAGTTTAAGCTCTCGACTGGTCTCCCGTGGTAGTGTAGTGCATGTATGTATAAGTGTATAAGTAAGGGGTAAGGATAGGACAAGTAAGTAAGAGGTAGGGTAGAACGCTCGCGGTCCTTGGCCCGTTTGTTAGGGTACTGCCACTACCTGGTGTTGATAGGAGAACCACGGAAAACTAGGGATCAGAACACACGACCGCTAGAACACTACTCCAGCAAGTGGCTGCTTGATTAGAGGCTTCACAACCTCTCACAAACGCTTAGTACATTTGGTTTTCCTACTTGGACCCATGCGAACATTCCGCATTTTGTAAATCATATTTTGAGAGTGAAAATAACGTCATTTTCATACCTAACGTTGAACGTTTCTGACAATCCATACTATGAAGTCTTGTTTTGTAGTTTACAGAATGTAAAACAACTGGTCTTTTTCCACACCTTAACATGCGAAATTATAATTTTTTCATCTTTAAATCGTTTTGATGCAGGACTGGGAGGGTACGTAGTTACGGGATAAATTATGGGATTGGAGTCGATGTTTTCGTATAACTAGTACCAAACTGTCATGTCTAATTAGTGAATTCTGCGTGGAAATAAAAGTGAATGTTTAAATGTTTACTGTTCGTAATATTTGCCCGTGAACTGTAGTGAACGAGGCACTGTCATCAGCGCTGCGTGTTACGCGCCTTGCGGTGAACCCACAGAGCTGGCAACGAGCAGGTGCGTGCCGTGGCGGTGGGATAATGCTCGACGAAAACTTCGGCCACGTCTGGGTGGGGTCGATAGGCCGTCTATTGTCGGCTGTTGCAGACACGTTGGTCTCGCGACAAGACGAACACGGTGATAACGGATGATTGATTTGGCAAATTCCAACGCGTCATTGGTTTGTTCACAAAACATCTCATGCGATGAAATAATTAAGACGCGCTCACTCACGAACTCCAAATGTCGGTGGTTATTCTGATGAGATTTTTAGATGATTGAAGAAACGAAACGATGACTGTACTCGAAATAGCGGAAGATATTTGACAGTTCTAAACACGGATTTTTTATTCTTTCTTGATGAATGTTTTTCATTTTCGTAACTTTGAAACTTCGAAGTACTTGAATATCCAAAACAACGCAAATATCTTTATATTTAAAACACTAATGATTTTAAGTTAGGAAGAATTTTGACCATTCTGCTCAGCCAGATTCCGAGATTTGCTTCAAATGAACGGTAATGTACTCCAGAAGTGTTATCGCTCGCTATTATTACATTGTGGTTTTCATAGTATAAACACTAAATTTCAGTAAAATAGTAAAATTACTAGAATGAATGCTTATCTGCTGTCTTGTTCATTATTTCATTTGCTTGCATGATGTTTTGTTGTGAGAGTTGCAATCGACTAATTGAAAATGGAGAATTATACCAGTTGTTGCCATTGTTGAGTTCAAAAGAAATATAATTTTGTCAATAAGAATGATAACACAAACCTATAAATTTAAGTTTCTTGAAAACATTTTACGATCTATACAACATTTTTAGTTAATTGAAATGCTAATTTAATAACTTCAATTTTATTTCATCAGGGGTCCCCCATAAATTACGTAACGCTAAAGAGGGGTGTAGGAAGTCTGAGGCAGCATTACGCTACGTTACATAGGGGTAGGAAGTGTTACGTAACTTTTTTTTTTTTGCATTTTTCAACTTTTGCTGAAATAATTCCTTGTTTGAGTCTTGTCCGAAAAAATTAAAATGGTAACTAATTAATTTGTTTTAAAAACATAAATAAACTAAATTTATTGATTGTAAATTGTTACAATGAATGAAAAGATATTTTCGACGTTTTTTAATCTGTAAGATTACGAAGAAAATATGCAAAACTGATACGAAGAATATTCTAGAATCCATTTAAATTGGTGCTCTAGACTCGCTCTTGCGGCATCCACGGCGTGGGCACAGTTTGTGATCAACCATTTTTCAAGTATTCTTCCTTCAGTCACAACTCCAACTAATTTCTACTTTGATTATCATTAATTTTAATATACAACACAAGTAAAATAAATACAAATTGTTTTACTGTGCTATAATTTATTTTCACTTCTTGCAATTACGAGGGGGTGAGGGTTGTCTCAAGCGTTACGTAATTATTTAGGGGAGGGGGGTCAAATGCGCGTAACAGAAGCGTTATAAGGGGGAGAGGGGGATAGTTTTTTTCCTTCTTTACCTCCCTTTCACATGATATCTAAGCTTTTTTTCAAAATCTGTCGTTGTAGCGGTAAATTCTTTGTTTAACATTAGTCTTTTCAGGTCTGGCCCCACGAATATTTCTTTATTGATCTTAGTTCATGAATGGTTTGGAAACTTTACAGAGATAAGTATATGTATTGCAGAGGTTTAGTAAACTAATTTTATATGCAGTGATTTTAGAAGTATTTTCTTTACATCAATAAGATCTTTTTCAAAATGTTCTCCCTTCTAGGTTCAAAAGTAGTTGTTCGTAGCTATTGTGATCTGTTTCAGTATTGTATTTTTGCACAGCTCTCTCAGTGCACAAATATACCTATGAGACATAGTGTGCTGAGCCCACTCTCCAAGAAGCAGGCACAAAATACCCCAGCCATGTACTCTATAGTATTTTGTAAGGACCAGTTCAAGATTCTCGTTCTTTTAGTGCCTAACAGGTAGTGAAGCATTCTCATTACATTGTGCAGGAGCACAGCTTTTAAACTTCTTTTAGATGATCCACAAAAAATTGAAAGCTTTCCAGTTAATATTTAATGTTATGTTAATATTAGCCAAGGTATAGTATACTAAATCACATTCCTATGAAAAGAAACCTGGAAATTCCTCGGATTCAGTAGAAAAAAAATTGTTTCTGCTGCCTATAAATTTTTTTCTCCCAAAGTATATAGACCTACGTAGCTTATTAAATATTTGAGAATATAGTTCAGGGATACGATTTCTATCGACTTGAAACTCGTCATATTCGTTGTTGGTACACAAGACAGAAGCATCTGCTAAGTAATCGCTTGGTTCTGAAACAAGAATTTCTGGTCCATGAGCCGCAGGATATGAAGCTGAGGTAAGGTTTGAATTTACACTGACGTTGTTACTTCTATTTATAATAACTTTAAAGTCGCCATTTTGCATCCTCCATATAATTGGGATTACAAATCTAAAGTTTTAAATTCATATTCAATCATTTCATAAACTTTTAATGTTTCTTAATAGTGAGAACACGTAAGTACGGCAAAACGTGTTTGGGCTACTCACACTACCTCTACCAGACATCTCATAAACTTTGTTAAATAGAGGCTAGTGATGTTTATCACAAACTATGTAAAATGCATCTACTAAGTAAAAAGCAGAATCTGCTGCCAAATTCGGGATATTGTTTAATGAAGAGAAGATTCTCATCTTTGTAGACATTTTTATTTGGATATTTAACTTCTAATCCGGTGTTAAACACTCTCATAACACAAATATTTATTTACTGACTTTTGAAGAGAAAGCTGCAAAAGTATCTTAGAACATGTTTACATAGCATCATCGAATCATTAAAAGATTTTGGTTGCTTAATCTAAACAATGTATTGGAGCAAATTAGATAATGAATTCATTTTAAAAATTATATGAAATTTTCAGGGGTGGCTTTGTAGGCCACCGACTCAATTCAATACTGTTTGAGAACTCTTTCTCGAGATTTGTCATTTTGTAGGTCACTTGCTACTACTTTTAATATTCAGTCTGTATTTCCGTGTAGTACATGTGTGTACACCGTTTGAATTTCAATGTTATTGATAAGGGGTATAGATTCTAATATCTTTATTTCGGAGGGCGAAATTAGGGTTATCAATATGTTACCCTGACATATTCAACCATCAAATCTTTGAGTTCATCAGTTCAATTTGGGCATGCACTTTCACTTCAAATGCACATTCAGAAACGACCTATTGATTGTATAGAAAACAAAACATATTTGAAAAAGCTCATACACAGCGTAGTTGCGCACAGTCGTGCTACTGCCGCCCGCCCATTTCCAGCGCGAAACCCAGCACCCAGAGCTTGGCAGGCGTCCCTCAGGGACCAGTGGGCGGACGACGCCTTGTTACCGCCTGTACACGACTTCAAGCCCCGCCTTCGCGCGGCGGTAGTGCGCGTTCGCGGTCTGGGGCAGGCCGCTGCGGTCGCCCTCGCCCCCGCCCCCCCCGCTCCGCCCCATCCCTCGCCCGCGGGCGGCGACGCCACCGCCCACGCCTCGGGGCGCCGCGGCGGCCGCTCATCTGCGGTCGCCGACTTCCCGTCTCCCGCATGCGGACGAATTCGGACGGCGGCGGCGGCGGCTGCAAGAAGAAAACGTCCTGCCGCCGCCGCATCTGCGTGCTGTAAATGGTGGCGAAATTATAGAAAGGAGAGACGTGCGGTTGCCGCTGAATCGATTAGCGGACGTTTCGATTCCGCTCACGCCCTCGCTTTTTCCATTAGGGAAGGAGTCTTTAAAAGTCCGAGTTGTAATATGAAGTTATTAAGAGGTTTTTGTGACATGTGCGCCGACCCCAGACACGAGTCTTAGAGCTGCCTTCGTCGTTAGGGCAAAGCGTATAATAATGTGGCGTTGCTTTTTTTCTAGTTTTTTGAGAAAAGTATCGATAACGAGGTGACTGAAACTGTCGATTAAATCTGATAGTGGGAACAAATCGGTGCATTGACCTTCCTAAAAGAAACCGTGTCGCTCATTCCGGATAAAATTTTTTCACACAACACTCCATCGCCGATAGGGTGCTTTGCGTGATACAAACCTGACCATATCACAGAGAGATCGGCGACGCTGTTGCCAACCACCGACGTAATGAGCCTCAAATTATCTTAATTTTGTACGTAGAAGTTTCCATGTTACAGAGCATTGAACAAAAATACAAAAGTTCACGCACGAAACAGGCGCGAGCTCGCGCTCGTCAACGAGAAGGTTCCGAAGAATTATTTGGAGTTTATGCGACGGAAGGAGGTGGTTTCTGGACTCGCACCTCGTAAAAGCGGGTAAGATTAATCCGGAGGGAGGCCGCGTATCCAGGGATAGAATCAGCAAAGGAAAACTAGGGGGCGCAGGGTGATTAGGCTCTCGAGATTGAGAAAACGCAGTAAGCTCTACGAATGACGAGGCTGCTGGGTAAATGGTGATTGAGAGAAGGGGGCTTTAAAATTTGGGGGTGCCGATGAAGATATACAATGGTGCAGAGGTGGGGGCGATGGAGATGTGTAGATGTCGGAGAGGCGAAGACATTTGAGGGGCTGGCACAGTAGAGCCGAAATAGACTCGGAGACGTTTTGAAATGCGGAGACGATATGCAGGTGAGACCTCATTGAGTGTCGGGGTCAGCTGAATTGCGGGGACAGTTACAAGACGGAGGATGGAAAGGTGACGTTTGACTTTGAGAATCGGGCTGTCTTGTGAGAGTCGGGCTGTCTTGTGAGAGTCGGGCTGTCTTGTGAGAGTCGGGCTGTCTTGTGAGAGTCGGGCTGTCTTGTGAGAGTCGGGCTGTCTTGTGAGAGTCGGGCTGTCTTGTGAGAGTCGGGCTGTCTTGTGAGAGTCGGGCTGTCTTGTGAGAGTCGGGCTGTCTTGTGAGAGTCGGGCTGTCTTGTGAGAGTCGGGCTGTCTTGTGAGAGTCGGGCTGTCTTGTGAGAGTCGGGCTGTCTTGTGAGAGTCGGGCTGTCTTGTGAGAGTCGGGCTGTCTTGTGAGAGTCGGGCTGTCTTGTGAGAGTCGGGCTGTCTTGTGAGAGTCGGGCTGTCTTGTGAGAGTCGGGCTGTCTTGTGAGAGTCGGGCTGTTTTGTGAGAGTCGCGCTGTCTTGCGAGAGTCGCGCTGTCTTGCGAGAGTCGCGTTGTCTTGTGAGAGTCGGGCTGTCTTGTGAGAGTCGGGCTGACGAGTCGGGGACGTCTGACGGGCGAGAAAAAAGAAAGTCGCGGGAGAATAGAGCACAGTGGGTGGAGTGACGAGGGCCGCTGAGCTGCGCGGGGGTGGCGGCGTGCCGGCGCGCACGCGAGCGCCATTGTTAGCCGCTGTCAGCCGCGCGAGGGAGGTTATCGGGGCGCTATCGCCCTGAACGCTCTACTCATTAGGGGTCGAACCGCGGACCGCGCGGAATAAAGAGGGCTCCGCGTGCGCCGTTTCGCGCCCACGCCCGCAGATGGCGCGCGATATGCCGTCCGACGCAGTGCGTGCTGCGGTGAGGAGTTGTTGATAACCGGCCGGAACGCTCGCCTTCGGTTTCTGCTTTATGTTAACCTTCGCAGACGAGAAAAATAACGCCGGCGCTGAAAAATGTGCTACGAATATGTTCGTTTATTTGTGAGCAGCGTCAAAGAAAGTGGAAGTCCCTTGCGTAAAAATTGCAACATATATTCTCTGGCAAGTAACTTGTGAACTAATTTTTGCTTGTTGGATCGTATGTCGTGCTGTAGCTCATATATTTACTATCTCTTCGTTGACAGAAGCTTATATTTACGGTTTAACAATATTCTGCAACTGAATTTATAAATTTCAATTTAGTGTTTGAAAGGTAATGATTTTCTTGGGATGAAGAATGTCTCCTCTCTCCTGTCTCCTCTCTCTCGTCTCTTCTTTCTTCTCTCTCTCGTCTCTGTCTCTATCTCTCGTCTCTGCTCCTACCTCTGTATATGTTTCTCTATGTATTTATATGTATGTTTCTCTATTCATCTATCCATCCATCTCGAAAATAATATAGAGAGGCTATGCGGGTGATCAAGACATGTTAGAAGTAATTTTTTTCAATAATTTTCAATTATTGATTCTTGAGTGTATGTGATGAGTTATATTTTTGCAATGGTTCTATTGAAGGATTTATAAGAAGATAGATCAAACCAGCCAAAGCAAGCCTCCCGCTATTTGTAAATGTTAATATCTCGACTTTAATCGAAGTATGCCTCATCTTGTTACTGCCACAAGTTCTATGTATCGGTAGCTCTGTAAATATCAACAAGTATAAACCAGGCGTTGATATGTTAGGGAAAATTAAATTTAACAAGTTGAAATTGAGAATGTAATAACTATAAAATTGTTATATTTTGTATCTCGAAAATAATCTTTAAAAGAGGGGATATTTGTAACTTATTTGCAAACCTGGCTAAGATTTGATTTCCTCAAAAACAAACTATTTTGATGTCACTTATAACGGAATAAGGAGTGAAAATGAAATAATATATCGACGCGATGTTGCGGATAATTTACTTGTATATATGTGTATAATTTGCTTGAGAGATATTTCAAACATATTTCAACCTAGAGGCGCAATTTCTGCTTCCTCACTGTCTTGGTTCGCAGTATTCAGTGACCAGATCCGTCGAAATATTTATGTGCGATACATTTATTCAAACAGGTTACAGGCGTTTTCCACACTAGCTACGTCATATTTCTATCACATTAGCGTCACACCAGCTCCATTTGTTCTCGTGTATCTCCGACGGAAATCCATCATTACGCGTATTCACAAAATTGTCTCGAAGAATTTACTGAAGTGGTGGATACATGAACGCTGGGACATGAAAATTCATTACTTTCTTAAACTGCCTCTAAACACAGCTAGACCGACCGATAATACGGATCTGACACGCAATAGCACGTTATCTGGTGGCTCGAGTAATGGCTTACTTAGTCGTGAAAAACGAGGTCACCTGGCGTTATTTCTTACCTGGATCGATCGCAACTTTTATCACAATCGCTTTCCTTGCAGACAGAAGCCGGCGTGATGAAACTTCTGACAATTTAAACGAGGACCGACAAATCATGAAGTAGAGCCTGGCTTTCTCGATTTTTATTCATTTTGGTTATTTAAGACATTCCCAGCTTCCATCGATATGGAAGGAATAAGACACCACGCGAATGCTATTATACTTCATTTCATTATGATTGAACAATTATCTGACATGTCCATCTGCCTTACATTCATTTCGACCAGGAGTTATTCAGTACTAAATTACGTAGGCACTTGCTGTTCTGAGTGTGCTAGTCATTGCTCATAGTTATCATTTATAATGACATAACAAGCACAGTAAGTAGGGCGATTATGGCCAGGAAAGTCGGCAATTAACTCTTCTAGCTCTCCATTCTAGAAATCTTATCTGCTCACAGAATGTTTTCAGTATTGATAATACATCGCATGCAAAAACTGGCTTGCATGTTGCCTCAGTGACGAGAAAGGGAGGGAAATGGAGACGTGGGGGCGACACAACGAAAATAAAAAGAGGAAAATAATTTTAAAAACTTACCGATCGCGTTATTATTTTCTTGTGTAATGCATGACCGAAGCCAATTATACGAAGGCGGCACAAGCAAGGCAGGCAGATTAATCTACAGCAAAGGAGAAAATTTTCCTTCTTGCTTCATCTCTTCCTTACAATTTTCACCCTCATTTTCGCGACTTTTTCGTGGTTGACACCAGAGTTTATTCCGTCTGACGCTGACAGTATATGACTTCTGTAGGGTGAATATGTAAATATTGCAGAGAGATATTTTTTAATTTATTGCTTATTAATCATTATAGAGATAGAAATATAATTGATCTAAGAGTTGGAGAAATACATATTTGAAAAATAAAATTAATAAAAACAAAAATCTTACGTTTTAGTAATGTATGACTTGTTTATACTACTATCAACGATAGTTGTATTTCTGTGTATTGTATAAAACGTTAGTAGAATCCAGCTGAATGTTAATACTTCAGAATAATCAAAATTAGAATACTAACTTGATGGGCATTTTAAAATAGATTCACACTTTTGGATGTACAGGGCCAGTTGCAGGACTGAAATGTTCGGCTTTGTATGAAGAAAAATAATGAATACATATAACATTTATTTGTTTTATTATTATAATTTGTTTCTTGAAACTTCCTCCTATTCCATTGATTGACACGCATTATTTTTATTTAACAAAGTGTAAATACTATTGAGCCACAATCTTACCAACAACCATTCCTCTCTTTCTCCCGCTCATTTCTTCCAATTTATCATCTGTCTCCTTCGACTGTATCATAACTCAAGCGAAACGTAGTAACAAATCGGTCCGCGAGTGAAGGATGTAAAAATATGGCCGGTGAATAATGTGTACGTGCCCGCTATTTTTAGGCGAATGACGTTTAATAAAAATGGCGCTTTCTAATCCCCCTTCTCTGTGCTCTCCTTCTTCTCTTCCATCCCCACCACCATCGCCGCCGCTGCCGTCGCCGCCGCCACCGCCGATGACGCCGCCTCCTCGCCACCATATCTCCTTTCTCTTCCTCCTTAGACCCTCCCTTCTCTTTCTTCTCCCCATGTGCATTCTCCTCCTATACTTCTTCCTCGTTTCCCTCCCCATTCTCATTCTCATCATTCTCCGTCTCCCTCCTCCTTTTCATTCTCATTCTACTTCCGATCCCCACTCTCCTTCCCATCATCCCCTCCCTCTCCTATACTCACCCTCATCTGCTTTCCATCCTCCTCCTTCTTCTCTTCCACCCTATCCTAAACCTTGTTTCTCTCTTTTCCGTCATCTATCCTTCCATCATCCCCTCCCCCTCCTCCTCTCTGTTCCCTATCTCTTCCTCCGGCACAACTTTTTCCATCCTCTTTTCTCCCATCCTCCTTCTTCCGCTCCTCCATCCCATTCTCAACCTCCTTTCACTTTCCCATCCCACCCTAATCCCTCTTCCCCTCCTCTTTTCCATCCCTCTCCTTCCCATCCTCATCTACAATGTCTCTCCTTCGTATATTACCTCTTCCTCTTATCCCTCCTCCTCCACTTATCAGAAATTATCCTTCTTTTCCACTTCTTGCTCCTCTGTTTATTCCTCCCTCCTTTGTGTCCTACCCCTTACCTTCTTTTTCTCCCGTTTCTCCTGATCCTCATCCACCCCCTCCTATGGACATTCTTCTCCTCCTAGGGAGAGCAGACGCGTATTTGTTTATCGCAGGGCGCCGTGGTCATTGGTCTCCGTAATGATTTATTAGGCTCGGCGCGGCGTGCAGGCATCATTACGTCGTTAGAGACTCGCGCCTACCTTGGCGCTTCTGCAACCTAATGGCGTCCGGCGCAGCCTCGCGCTTTTTTTCCTCTCTTTCTCCACTCCTCTCCTCCCTCTCTCGCTCCGTCGTTTCTCCGCCGGCCGCCGTCTTCCCTCCTCGTCCGGCCCGCGCGCGTTTTAATGAATTGATTGCTTAATGACGCGTCGGCAGCTTCCTCTCTCCGGGATAACTCAATTACTGTACTTATTTCATGACACATTTACGTACTTGTTCTCTCACGCAGCTACGCTCCCACAGGAATGCTTCCACTCAGCGATGATGACTTGAGGACATTGCGGGGATGTTTTTGAGCTACGGAAGATCTGCGGGTCGTATTCGGCTTCGGCTCAGGACTAGGGTGAATGAAGTGTCTATGTTTCAACCTGACTTTATGTTCGCTCTCATCAACGTTGTATTTGGAATTTCCATAAAACTGGGTGGTAGAAAAGGAGAGAAATAAAACAAAAATGGCAGTAAAATTCCACAAGAATTACGTAGAGATTTCCATAAAGTAATCTTGAGACTGCAAAACAGTTGCATGCAAAACCCAAGCACTGCAAGTAACGGATGTATCAAGAAATTGTCTTTCCTGACTGATACTTACAGTGTCAAGAACACATACATTTGAAGAGAATGCTTTATTCACAGATGAGAGAAGCGACAATCATGGAAACTAAATCAATGTTCACTCTCATTCAAAATGACATTTTAAACCTAAATAATAACTAAAGTAAATAATAAACAGTTAAATTTGGACAACCAATAAATTCTCGATTTCTCTGGAAACAATCAAGTCTAAAAAACACTTAACTCTTTTTTAACATGTAAGTAAATGATGTAAAACATACATTTTTTTGTGTAATAAAATGTTTCTTTTTGTAATCATTGTTTAACACCAACATCTTTATCTAGCTCTAACGGCATGCACACGACTGTGTGTATGTGTATGTATGTGAGAGCTTACACACGTGAGTATGTGAGAGTGTGGGAATGGGTGCATGTACATGATGTTATGCACATGAGAGTATAGACATATAAATAAGTGAATTATTTCAAAAGTGTCAATGAAGTTGCTTACCTCCTCTTTTTTTGCTTGTAAACTTTTGATGTATATTGCATTTTATTATGATATTTCCCATTTATTCAATCTCATTTTTGCCCTGTACATTAGTCTAATTTGAATGGTATTGCAATTTTAAACGGATATTTAACATTTGAATATCTGATCTTTCTACTCATTGTCTTCGACGAATTAACGGACTTTATTACCGCCTACCGGATGAAAATTCGATTATTCATGCAAATTTTATAGCCTGATACGTTGATAAGACAATGTATATAGTATGCAAATATAATGCCCCCACTTCTTGTTCCTTCTAGGTTTGGAATGCGGAAATTGTTTGTATCTGAAATTCTCAAACAATTCTATATTTGGCATACACATGTTATCATGCACTTGAAAGAAAATATTAGCCGTTCTCACAGCATATACATTGTCATTAACTGAACATTTATGGAATGGAGATAAGACTATGGTTTATTACAGGAGGACATGTGTTTGCCCCCCCTGACTGGTTACAGAAATTATTACAACCTTAAAGAACGAGGTTGAGGACACTACAGACACTGCTTTCGGAAATGTTCATAAATCAGTATAATAACCGAACATAACCACAAAGTATTATAGTTGTGTTCGTTTGACGAATTCACAATATTTCTCAACATTGTTAATAAAACATTTATTTGTATAATTATTTGTAAAAGCAAATTTGGCAAAATCGATATAACCGTTTATATCTGCTAGATGGATTTCATTATGCATTGATTATTTATTGTATCTTTTACCTGAAATTCACACATTTTCAAGTGGAAATATTCAAAGGTCTCATACTAAAAATTTATTTCTCTTGAGTGAAAATGTGTGCTTTTTTCTTCCATGCATATTACACGATATATTGGTATTCGTACATACGAAATAAATAAAGAAACTGAGAATGCTTTTTTTCGAAACTTTTAGATTAAAAGGTTCGTCATTAATTTGCTTAATTATTATAGAATACTTACCAATTATTTTCAATGAATATACTTTACTTAACATACTCTCTTTCTCTGAATATAAAAAAAAAAAATAATTTGAATGATTGAAATAGTACTTAAGTAAAATAGAGTACTCGCAAAACTTTAAAGGTTATCTTAAACTGTGAAAAAATATTAAAATATCTAATTAAATTCATTTCTTAATTACAAATGGTCTGTGTATATATTTTGGCGCATTGCCGTCTGCAGCAACAAAAATGCTACTGACCAAAATGAGCTGCATCTTCTTTGAGGCTTTGCTATTGCATGGCGTTGGGTGTATCCTAAGAAGTGACGCATTGAATATAGAATTAGTCGGTATTCACGGTTTGAGAAAAGGCGGAATGATGTTATCAAAAGTTAGCATTTTTTACTTCAAATCAAAACTGTTAAATTGGATTTCTTCGGAGCTCTTGGATATCCAACAAAAACCGGTCTCAGAAGGTCAGAGCCGTCATAGCTATCTTTCAATTTCTGCGCACTTCGAAAATTAGTAACATGGGAGATGGGTTTATTTTAATTTTACAATGAAAGTCTCTTCTTAGTCTTACAGAACTTTATTGCCTCCAAAAACACTAGATTGACCAAATGTGTTTTGTGACGATAAGTGGAACCCAATATTTCATCAATCTTCTTTGTTAATTAAACATATTAATTTCGTAACACTTCGTAATCTAAATAAATTGAATGAACATATTAGTTGATATAATTTAGCCACTAACATCTGTTAATATGAACCTGAAACCCTTTTCATTTGTCTACAAAAAATTAAATGAGAGTTGTGAATGCATCAGTTTCTTTGCATGTCGTTGCAAATGTGTCAAGGTATTTGCCTTTCGTTCTGTTGAAACAAATTGCAAATAAAATATATTTTAAAAAAATTAAAAAACTATATTGTCAGTTTTATTCCCTACATATCAGACAATAAAATGTTGATCTTTTCATATTACAGCAAAGGTCTCTAGTGAAAATCAGTCTCCATTTTTTCCAAACTTCACATAAGTATGTTTTTCCTCAATATTTCTCCCTAAGGTATATTTTTACCTGTGAATATGAAAAAAAGAGCTTAATGTTCTTAACTTCTAAATTTGCGACTTAAGTTTAAGCTGTAAATAAAATTCGTTAAAACGTCTTGTTGTCATCAAACTCTGACCCAGATGTTTATTCACATCAAAATCCTGATAAACATATTAAAAAGACTCATTCATTACAAAAGAAAAGAAGAAAAATATAAAAGATCAAAATTAGAAAAACAAATCTTGAAGTATCTGATAAACTAAATACGCAACAGGTCTCTTTCAAAAATTATGATCGCATCGTAACAATAAATTGATCTTATATTGTATTCAAATTAAAAGTTTTCTTGAGAAAACAGAAAGTTATGACGTAATTAAAACAGGGCTATAATTTTCCACTAATATAATTTCATTGATTTAAGTATTCGAAGGTATCTATTCAACATTAAGCAATATAAATATGAAGGAAAGATTTACAAGTCTCAAAAAGAAATTCAAAAGAACATACTTTAAAATAATGAATGAGAGTGTGCTGTATTGATGCGTGTTAAAATAACTTAAACCAATCAATTAAATGATAATTAACAGTGGTGGAAAGCTTGTTACAATGAAATGTCATTGGATTTAAACTACAAAGAGAAAATCTATTAATTCTAATTTATAAATGTAACCCAGATATAATGTGCTTTCTAAAAACAAATAATTCAGAAAGAGTGAGTTTACGTAAAAAGTTGTACTGTTTACCTACTAAAATGAGAAACATTATAGGAATTGACAGTGGAGTGTAGCAATAAATATAAAATTTCCTCTGCAAGCTTATTTCTCACCATACCAACGTCTCAGTTGTGTCTCAGTCTCAAGCTGGAAATTCCACCTAGTAGAATGAAAGTGATTCCAATAGTTACAAGGAAATATTATCAACAAAATAACGTAAATTAACATGCTGGAAGAAACCTTTTCGTTTTTCCTAATTGAAAAACACGAGAAACTAATGATTAAGAAGGTAGTAAGAAAGAAAAGAGGAATGGACTAAAAAAACAGACAAGAAGAATATACAAATCAAGAAACCAGAAAAAAATGAGGCAAGAAGACTTTAAAATTTCGAGAAACTCTCCAACTTCTCTAGAAACTCAAAAGTCCCTCAGATGATGCCAGGAGAAAAAGAAAGGAAAACAAACTTCGATTCAACTAGTGAAAGAATTTTAGTGTGGATGAATTATTCGTAGGAGTATATTATTATCAACATATTTGAGATTGAATACACAGATCTGATAACAATTACACTGAATCGAGATAAAAAGGCACGCTTAACACAAGTATTTGTAATAAACAATCAACTACAAAATAATCCATCACAGAATTACCACACAAGATAGTTCAATTGAATAATGAATGTCTGCAACGGAGTCAAGAAATCAATGGGTGATGGTTTCAGATAATATTCCGAAATTTGAATCAGTTAATTCTTATTTCAGTTATTTTTATTAGATTGTGTTCTGTTACTATTAATTGAGGTAGTTAATGAGCCAGAAGTTAATTCAACCTAAATGAAGCAATTTTTTTTAAAAAATACGTTAAAACTTAGCAATTTTGTAGCTGACAATTAAAAGAAATGTTTATCACTTGTAACCTCAAGAATTCGCAAAGTTCATTTTTTAAATTTATAAATATTTATTTGATAAGAGAATCTGCACTGACAGACAGTGTAAAATTTCACTCCTGAATTATTTTCGTATAAAATTGTAGATTATGAAAGAAAGTAAATGGCGGGGTGGGGGGAGAATAGGAGTGTATAGAGTTAACTGAAGTTGAAGGGTAACTTTGTTTTTGTTTCGGCGTATTTATTAAACGTAACTAACTTTTAATTGTAAAATTCACATGTTTTTTGGGGACTTTAGAATTATGTTCTGAAGCAGATTTTAATTTTTTTCTATTGGGACATAGAATCCGAATTTTAAATATTTGGTTAATCTTCCTTTCAGAAGACTATTAAATTAAATAACATTATCTTCAAATTTCAGTTCGTTTGTTGGTCGTAGAACTAGGCACAAAGTTTTTAATAAAAAGAACTCGTACAAAAGAAATAAAGCTGACAAAAGCTGCTAAAGGAAATGACAATTCCTTCGTTTTCTTTCTCCCACCAATATTCGTTCAACATCCTCTCCGAATCGTCAGAAGTAAAAGCCATCAAGTTTCGGATTCGATTGGCCACCCCTGATTAAATTCCGAAAGCATTTCTTCGAGTTTCCCTTTCTCTTTCTGTCCATCTCGTCCTCACTCACTGTCCTTTGTCCGTCCCTTTTCTCCAACTCCATTCAGCGAGGCTTCTCGCGGAGTCGGGAGAGCTAACTGCCGTGACGGTTTCAATTTGCCACGGTCGCCGACGGATGCGCTGTTGTCAGTGCCGTGTCTACTGCCCTGCCTCTGCCTGTGGTGAGAACTTCGGTCGCTGTTCGTCCGAAGTTGTACTAACCTGATATCTGGTTATAAGATTGAATTTGCTCCAGAGTGCAGGTTCCTAGTACAGTTTTGGTTTAAAAATGTGTTAGCCTCTAGATGAAATTATCATTTTGCTGTAGACAGTTTGGACATAGTGTTTGCATTAGTTGTAAGGATTTTAGAAGTAAGAACGTGTAAGAGGTAATATTTTTTGTGGTTCTAACAGACGAGTCGAAACTTGACTTCTGACTTTCGCGAACTGTTAGTGCAATAAGAAACATCAATAACAATATTGCAATACTAAATTATGCTTGTTATTTAATTCCTGGATAATGTATAAATAGCTTTAGGATAATGTAAAATAGCTTTGTTTCTTCTTGCGCTAGTGGCTGAGGGGTTTGGAGGCTTGGTGTTAGGTACAAGTTCGCGTAGCTAAGAGCTGCGGATTCGATTACCGCCTAAGGCATGAATGTTCTCACCAAGAGAGTTGGAGAATTGTTAGCTAGTCATGCCATCACGTATCATGAACCACGTACATGAAACAGTATTACATACGTAATAATTCATCTCTCACCTTCATTCACCCTTCATGATTACTCCATGATCATCCATCCACGCAAAGGCAACACTAAACTCCCATAATTACCACTGTGAATACAAAAATGCTAGCCGCCTACTCGTATTTTCACTGCTCGAAAATTCCATCCATCTTCGAACTGAGATAGTCATCATCTTAATTGTAATGTATTTGTGTGTAAATTATTGTAATATACCTACTAGTACATATACTAATATTTAATAAAATATTTTATTGTGACTCGATATCTCAAATCGAAAGGCGATGTTGACGCTATTCTCGGTCTCAGCATTTTGAGCACGCAAACTGACAGAAAGCAATTCAATAACTTAGGATTGTAAAGAGATAGAAAACGTTCGGTGTGGGCACGTTTGTCATGGATGTATAAAAATATCCGCATGCGAAAACTCGCGTGCACACTTAAATTCACAGATTCACAGACAGTTGTTGTTCATCAACACTCTGGCACACCAACACTCTGGCACACCAATATTCTGGCACACCAACACTCTGGCACACCAACACTCTGGCACACCAACACTCTGGCACACCAACACTCTGGCACACCAACACTCTGGCACACCAACACTCTGGCACACCAACACTCTGGCACACCAACACTCTAGCACACCAACACTCTAGCACACCAACACTCTGGCACACCAACACTCTGGCACACCAACACTCTGGCACACCAACACTCTGGCACACCAACACTCTGGCACACCAACACTCTGGCACACCAACACCCTGGCACACCAACACCCTGGCACACCAACACCCTGGCACACCAACACCCTGGCACACCAACACCCTGGCACACCAACACACAGCGGCTTCATACGCGGAGGGCGATTTCAAGCAGGGAAGGCGGGGGGCGGAGGGCCGGTGGCTGGGCATCGTCCAGGTCGCGTCCAGCCCCAGCGAGGTAATTGCCGGCCCGGGGCGAGGCGTGGCGAGTGCGGCGCGGTGCGGGCCGTCCGCCGCTCGGCTTGACAGCTAGATGTCTCTATCAGCGCCCGAGGCAGCGCTGCGCGAGGGGTGTAATTACGGCGGGCCCCGTTGCCTGCTGCGTTGCCGCCACCCTCTCCACCGCCGCCGCCGCCGCCGGCAGGGCGGAGATGCTGCGTGCCTCACACGCACGCGTAAATTGAATAACGCGACTCGCAGCCCGCTCCCGTGCGTATACATGCAGCTCGGTCAGTCTGGTGCCACACGAATGCCTTCAAATTCTGAGTCAGAGTTTCAGTGTTTATGAATAAAGCTGGGGGCGAAAATGTTGAATTTCATTTAAAATTAGAAATATGAAGTTGTCTATGAATCATGGACGTTGACTGCAGGTTGTTTATTGCCCAAACGCCGTGAAAAATAAGTCTTTATTCAGTTTATGCACTGCTCTTTCTAAAATACGAATTTCTAACTCATCAAATTGTTTTCTAATATGCAGTAACTCAACTTTGTGTTTTACTCTTCTTTATTTCGGTTTCTTTCTTTCAAAAGTTTATTATTGTTTCATTGAAAGTACAATGCGTTTGAAAGCAGTCAAAGCATAAAAGTGCAATAGTGGTCAGTCCAAAGAAAAAATAGATTAATAAAATATATCACAATATATTTAAGAGGTTTTCTCCATTAAAATACAAAGGCATTTATGATTAAAAAGAAAATACGAAGAAATATGCTGGTCTGCCAAGATTTGCATCAGAACTAAATTATTTTCAATTTTTTTCTTTGTATTTGATGTAATTCTAATCACAGTATTGGAAGGTTTAAACACGAAAATTGTTTTATCCAAACAAAATTACTTCTGAGAAGTATCCTAGCTCTATTTGATCAAAGTTGCTTACTTCAGGAATCATTACTGTGGTTTAGTATTACAGTGACATTGATAATTCTGTAAAATTAAACATGTTAACTGGTTGTCACGTTAATCAGATACAGCTACAGTAATTGCATAATGCATAGTGTAACTCAGCTGTAACATAATATTTTTCAGGTCATCAACCCATTATAACTATTTAATTATGAATTATTTTATATTACATGCGTTCATTTCACCCCATGCATTGTTAGGCAATAAACGCAATAAGATAACGAGGTAAAGAGAGAGTAAACTAGTGACGTCATGAATCAAAATTTCACACTCAAGCTACAAAACCAACACAAAAACTACACACTCTGTTTACGAACTATCACAAACAAAATGTTTTTAGTAAATAAACTAAAATACAAATGATATTCGGTGATACTTACTTTATCACATAACAATTTGAAAAGTAAGTATATTTTTTAAATCGTGAAATATAACATTTTTGTTATGTAACTCAGATGTAACACAATGCACACACATAATTTAAATATTTTTTTTTCTGAAGCAAAATTACTTCTGAATTTGTTTACTACTTTTCCTTTATTAAAATAAATAAATGTAATAAGTATAATCAATGCAAGTAAAAATAAAACAAATCATGCAATAAAGGATTAAAAGTACTGTATGTATTTTGCAGTCCTTTTCCCTTATCGACTTTAAGCACAATACCCACTGTCATTAGTAATACAATAAAAATACTCGGAGAAATGAAGTGATTATAAAGACGTGCAAAAGTTAAATACTTTAAATTTCTATTGCAATAGAATGTGTCTAAGTTATATAATTTTGAGTTGATTGTTACTAAAATTACAATATCATTTTCAGGTTTAAAGCACACTTGGCTTAAAGTAATATTCCAATGAGTTTCTGAATAGCTGATTGGATGCATTTGTGGAAACGATAGAAGCCCTCATCGTGAACTTACTGGTGACTGTGTGTTGTGTGTGTTTGTGTGTACACGACGTGCTCGCGCGTGTGTGTGTGTGTGTAAAGAAAGAGTTACAGCCAACAGGCTAAAACTGTCTGAGTTATTTGTTTTAATGTCAGGTAAAATTGCCGTCCGTTGTAGGAACTGGTTGTCCAGCCAGATGAAATAATGAGACAGGTGCATTCCATGGCATTGCATTATCTGCAATTTTCATTTACGTATGTAAAACATGAATAATGTCGTGCAATAAAATAATTTTATTTCATTTTTTGTGTTGTAGGAAAATATTTGGAAGATAAATGTGGAGCTACAATTTCAGACATTTTTCAATGTTGCAATTTTATAAACTTCATTACTTTATTCCAAGTGTTAGTCAGCAGAACAGTAATAAATAAAAATAATTTTGCTGTTTGACCTATCATTTTAAATTGCTGTGGGTACTATATGTCAGTGATTTAATTTTCTACATTATTTATCTTCCACAATCCACTTATTCATACATTTCAATTCTTTAAATGTTGTAGACAAATATATTAATCCGTACTGTACTTTGTACGTACATTACATGAAGATTGCAAAATTATGGAGTGAGGTACGAGTGATAAATTTAACATTTAATTACCTTTACGGTTGGTGAGCAATGTCTTATGCATTCCCATTTAGTACAAATGATTCTGGTTCAGTATAATTTGGAAGAGAATGTAATGTGTGTGCATGGATAAAAATTATCTTTGTGATTTAGAGAAATGTGATCTTTCTCGTCAAGCCATGTCAAGTAAAAGAGAGGAAATCCTGGAGAATTTTTAGCTATTGAATTAAATGATGGAACCTTAGCTTAGGACTTATAAGATGTAGTACTTTTACTACGATTCTAGGAAACTTCTCAGTCCAAAGTGGTGTACAAAGAACACGAAACGATAAAGATGGCTACAGGAAGGCAAATTGAATAACAGTGATGGTTATTTTCGTACCCAAAATTATATACAATATTCTGATAATGTACTACGAGAGATGGTTTAGTAATTTCATCATAAAATTGTATTGTTGAAAATATAACAAAGGCTGAATATTTCAAACACTGACTAGCGTGAATACCACGTCAGGCGTACTGGCGTTCATCGACGAACTTCCAATAGCCTTAGAAAAGTATCAAATGAAGTTCAATTATTCTGTTAATCTGAGTCATTGTAGCATGGAAGTATACAACGTTATTTTATTCGTTTATGAACGAGAAGTCGAATAAAAGTTATCTGATTCAATTTTCGTTCACAATGGCAGGACATTTCAGAAGCAATAGATATACTTAGTTTCCACCAATCGTGAACCTAGCCTAAGGAATGCAAGAGGAATGTGAAGTATCTCTTACAAAATCTCTCAAAACATTCAGACATTTTCAATATTAAAAATAGCATACATTGAGAAGTTTTAATATTTTATATACCCTGACATTTCCCCTCTAAGAAATGACTTAAGGCGAATGTGTGGCACTGTCAATTGCAATGTGACCAGAACTATTTGGCTGACTCAGGCGACTGCTCGCGTCCGAATACCGTCAGAAATTTCCACATTTCTTTCATGTAAATTACATTAAAGTAATTATCATGAACGTACATTAAAGTTAATGTACACATTAACATGCAAGACTGAAAGCTTTAAGGTTGTATCCGGAAGGGAAGAATGAATGATCTTGATGCACTGGTGATTATGAATATACGATACGAATGATGAGAGGTAGGGGAAACTGGAGAACCTCTACATTAAATCTACGCTGGTTTTAACATGTGTACTAAATTTAATGTACAAATGTATTAAGATCTTAATGTACGCATTTACATTAAATCTAATGTAGGAATGTATTAAGATCTTAATGTACTCGTTTACATTAAACTTCATGTCCAATATATTAAACTACATTAGATTTAATGACATGTCTGATAGTGTAGTCTGATATCACTGTGGCGAGTATGAGTGTGCTTACCTACCGCAGCCTCCGGTGTCTAGTCGCCGCCGCCGGGGCGGGCGGGGCGGGCGGGGCGGGCGGGGCGGGCGGGGCGGGCGGGGCGGGCGGAATGGCGTGCGCCAGCTCCTGGTCCTGATGGGCCCGCGCAGGAATCCACTTACCTGCTGAGGGCGGCCGCCGCGGCGCGGCGCGGGGAGCTTTAGCCGTCATTGATAGGAGCACGGAGGCGAAGTATTAATTTAAGGAGCCTGGCCCGGGGACCACCGGGGCTGGAGGAAGGACGCGGCGGGGCGGTGACGGACGAAGAGAAGGCAGAGACGATGCTGTGGAGGTGGACGAGAGGGCGGAGTCATCAATGGAGTCGGAGGTGAAGGTGAATTTGAACGAGATCCAGGTGGAGGTGGAGAAGGAGATGTAGTTGAAGGTGCAGGTAGAGATGCAATTGAAGGATAGAGAGGAGGAAGATGTACATTTGGAGGTGTAGGCTCATACGCAGTTGGAGGTGGAGAAGGAGATGGAGTTCAAAGTGCAGATGCAGGTGCAGATGCAGGAGATGGAGATGAAAGAGGAGGTGTATTTGAACTTGAAAGGGAGGGAAGCGGAAAAGAGGTAAAGAAAAACACTGAGGCGGATGATTGCGGTGAAATGCTATCACCGATGTGAATTGCTGGTTGGAAGAAGCGAGAGTGGTATCAATGACTACGCATGGAGTACGTAAAGAAAGGAAGGTGGCTTAGGTGTGGAAAAAGGCAGATCATTAAGCGAGGACAGATATAATAATGACGCCAGGGTGATACTCGAAATTCTAGGGAAGTGATTGCAGATGCATCATTGTACGTGATTGTGTGGCGATGGGGGGATAGCTGAGGAGCAGTGAGTGAGCTGCCATTTTGACAAGAGTGGTGGGCGAGTGGACAGACGAGAGAACTAACGAAATATGAACAGTGAGTGCCCTGGCGGGAGAAATGGGCGAGCGGGCGAGGGCACGGGGAGTTGAACAGGTAGGCGGGCAAACGGGCAGAGAAACACAGGCTGGCAAGTGGGTAAATAGAATGGGAGAGTGGGCGAATGAAAATTCAAATAAACAGGCGGGCATGTGAGTAGACCATGTGTATGTGAGTGTGTATATGTGTGTGAATTCGTGGCCAAAAAAAGACTTAGCAAACACCGGGGGGAACAACCAGGCAAGCAGACACATAAACTGGTAGGTGAGGGAGACAGCAAGGGGGTGGGTGGACGCATGGGGGTGGACTGGCTGTGGCAAGGACCACTTCCTCCCCTTGATCCACCCTCGCCCCGACCGCGCAGCCCACGCCGCCGCCACCCGGGCCTCCGCCGCCGGCCGGGCCACCCAGACGCCACCGCTCGCTCGGCAATTAGGCGCCCGGCGCGGGGGAGGCATCACATTCTCCTCGGAAATTGTCAGTTTTTAGATTCCAAATGAGTACGATCCTCCGCAAATTTAATTTTACTTACTTCCAAATAACAGGTTTCCACATGACGGGGACTCAATTTACTTGCCGAGAAGGGAATCTTTTTTAAAAACTAGCGTGGTCTCGGAGATGAGTATCATTTAGTGTTATTGAGATATGTTTAATTCCAGTGTTCCCCTTTCGATAATTAATTCTTTTGTTAATAATTGTGAGTTTATTTTATAAGATGATAGATGCGCCTTTTTTACGGTGTGGCTGCGGGCCGATGGATGGATGGATGGGAGGGGAGGGGTGGGTCCGGTGTGTGAGTGACGGAGCGCGGCGGGGAGAGGAGAGGAAAGGAGGAGAGAGGAGGGGAAAGGAGAGGGGAAGTGGAGAGGGGAGCATGCGAGCGGCGTCCGCAAGAAGTGGTAATTGGGGACGCGATCCATCTTCATCGGGGCCGGCGCGGCGTGGCGGCCGCTGGGCTCGCGTGTCGGCGGGTCCGAGGATCCGCTCCCGCCTGCGCGCCGCCCCGCCCCGCCCCGCCACGCCCCGCCACGCCTCGCCTCCACCCCCTACTCCTATTCCTCCCTCTGCTCCTTCTCCAACTCCTCCTCCACCTCCTCTTTCTCCACCTCCTTCTCACCCTTCCCCAACTCCTTCTCCCCCTCCTCTTTCTCCCCCTCCTCTTTCTCCCCCTCCTCTTTCTCCCCCTCCTCTTTCTCTCCCTCCTCTTTCTCTCCCTCCTCTTTCTCTCCCTCCTATTTCTCTCCCTCCTCTTTCTCTCCCTCCTATTTCTCTCCCTCCTCTTTCTCTCCCTCCTATTTCTCTCCCTCCTCTTTCTCTCCCTCCTCTTTCTCTCCCTCCTCTTTCTCTCCCTCTTCTTTCTCTCCCTCCTCTTTCTTGTCCTCCTCCTCCTCCTTCTCCCCCTTCCCCAACTTCTTCTCTTTCTCCTCCTCTTCCTTCTCGTCATTTTCCTTCTCCCCTTCTGCTTCTCCTCTTCCTTCACCTCCTCCCCTTCTCCCCCTTCCACTCCTCCTCCCCTTCTCCCCCTTCCATACCTCCTCCTCTTCACCTCCATATTCTTCTTTCGTTTTGTTAAGAATGTTTCAAAGTAAACAAAAGACCTATCTTATAAAAAAAACAAAAGGTATATATGCAAGTAATGGCCAGAAATGCTGTCTGAGTCAACTGCGATGTTTACATTTTCAAAGCAATCTAGTACTTAACATAAAATACATTATGTTCTCTGTATTTTCGTACGTAAACTTCTAACTGACTTTCCAATCTACCGGCAAACCGTGCTTGGAGCCAGCGATATCTTGGAATTCTTCCTTCCTGACCTTACCAACCGCCACTGACTGAGGAGATGATGAAGGTATTGGGAAAGGAAGATGGGAAGAATATGGAGAAGAAGGGGACAAGGACGGCAAGGTGAGAAGAAAAGTAAGGAGAGTGGGAGGAGGGGAGTAAGGGGAGAGTAAGGGGAGGGGAGGATAAAGAGGAAAGTATGGAGACGGGAAAGAGGTGATGAAACGGGAACATTTGCATTGTCTATCTTCATGAATGTGGACACTCCGATGCACAATTTTCATGTAAGATAAAATCAGAAAATATGGCCACATGGTATTTCTTACCAAGAAACTGTCAACGAACGAGGATAACAAACTTTGAGAGCTAAGGAAAATCATCGACTTATATTTAGAAATTTGAAATTATGTTCCCATCTCTGCAATAAAATTTGATGTGAGATAATATTAAACTAACTTCATATGTATCACTCGCATGCGGTAATTTTAGTGAAATTCACATCTCAGTATCTGCTAAGTTTTAGGAGATATGAAGTAAACATTTTAGGTGAGTCCCGATATAACAGCCTGTAGAAAAAGTGTATCTAACTTTGTTACACTAAAGCTATTTCATTGACATGAAGACGAACGGTCGGGATATGAGTGAATGAGAGAAAATTGGCAACATACTTATGAACATAACCTGTCAGTAAACGTATGCCTTGGTTTCATCTGACTTCTTTGTTCTGAGTTGCGCGAAGACATATAGTTGCTGTGTGGAATAACGGAGCGCTGGGATGCACAAATCTCCGCTTTAGCACTGTGAATTAATAGTGGCACATCCTTTATCTATGAAAGAATCCTGTGAAAAGCAGCAAATAATTGCATGAAAGACTGAGAATCCATTTCACAAACCATTTCAGTTATTGAGAACTTTTCTACAGCCAAAATAGAAAAAATGAACTGATATAAAAGAATGCCGGTAAGCAGTGAGGAAGAATGACTTTAGCCAATCTGTCTGGATGTGCCCCGCCCCCTTTGAACCTCTGAGTAGACCTATGCGTGCGTGCTCACTTGCAGATACGAGTAGTGATGGCAATTTTTAGCGAAACATCGATAAATCGATACATAGATACATGTATACTTCGATACATCAATAATCTGATACATCAATACTTTCATACATCACCAAAAGGTATTCGATGTCAATAGAAAAATCGACAAACAACATCGATGTTTAAAATATCGATGTTTTAACATTTGTGATGTTTAACATTTTTGTGATGAAACATTTCGAAGTAAAATGACCTGGTTCTAATGTGATACATAACATTTCAGTATTAGTTTAAAGCATATTCTACCTTAAATTTGAGTATCATTTTAATTTTCTAATCAATATTCTATGTAGTCAAGGTTCAAATTGCAGTTTAACGATATTACCACGTACGAAATAATCATAAAAAAAGCAACAATACTGGAGAAAGGTTGCAAACAGCAAACGGTTTCGTGCCACCTGGGGATCGACAACAGTGACAGTTGTCAATGGCTGTTGATTGAGTGCATTCCACAAATAAAATAGATATTGGAAATTTTATTTATATCATGAGAATTTTATTTGAAAACGTCGATGTTTGTGGACAAATGTACCGATCTGAAGAAAACATCGAAAGCAAAACATTGATGTTATAATATCGATGTTTCTGCTCGAAAATATCGGTTTCAAAAACATTGATGTTTTTCTGCCATCCCTAGTTACAAGAGCGTGGTCCGAAAAGTCGTCGAGCGCGGCGGCGCGGCACCTTTGAAGTGAGACTTTTGTTTGGCTTTTTCAGGGGGCGTGGTCGCAACTTCCAGAGGAGCTGAAAAAGGAAAACGACGGTTTTGATGTATTCTTTGAACAGTTAATGTCGAGACCTTTTTTCTTTTTCAATGTTTGCCGACAATATTGATTTCGGTTGACAATATTGACGGGTTGTCGCAACATTACCTTCAGGTGTTTCTTTAATGCTCATTTGTATTTCATAAATAAACTTTATCAAATTCAGTTCACTTCGTATCCAATCACTGGTATCAAATTCACTTTACAAATAAAATTTGAACGAGCAAAAATGGTAAGAAAATTGAATGTTTTATATTACAAATTTGTTTGAACGTGTATATTTCATTCTTGAATGTATATTAATATATTAATTATTACATAATTTAAATTTTATTTTGTGATAGTTTATTCAATTTTTGTTTCCTTATTTAACGATTTTCAAATTCAAATAAAAATATTATTCCTCGTCAAGTCACAGAAAGAATAAATACATAATTTTATGATACGAATTAATCGACTTAATGTGTAATATTTTTTAATTATTTTTTCTTGATTAAAGGAAGGATATGTCTGTAAATTTAACTTCTAAAAAATATCTATTTTTTCTGACCTTGGCTCGTATGTTTAATGACACTTTTCACTATAATAAATGTTCCATGTTGCGACTTCACGTATGAGGGTGGGGTGAAAAGATAAGCATGTCTTGTTAGGAGAATTTTCGTGAATATTCGAGACGTGTGCTGTTGCGTGACCTGTCACTAATCAGTTAGATTTCGACGATTATGCCTTTACTATAACACAGTGTTCCTAAATTACCCGTCATTTAATAACGTTGCTCAGATTTCTGTATGAAATAAAAATATAACATGCCAACCAAAGCACTTTGCTATTGCCCAGTTGAATAGGCGATTTTCTCTGGATGAATCGTTTTATTTACCCATATAACATTATTTTTGCATATTAAATAAATACTTTTGCTTTAATAGTTATTATGTACCTTTTTCACTAGGAAAACCACATCATGCTATCATTCAGGAAGTAAGGAATATAAATTCAGATAATGGACCAGTACGATTGATGTTTTATCACGAGTCAACAAGTCAGAGAAACTGAAACATTATTAAATTTTTAGTAATCAGCTATTAATTAATCGTTCCTTTCTGATAATAGAATAAATGTGTAATAAAATATGAGTAAAATATATATTGGTAATATTAATTTTGTATGTATTTGTTTCTGCATCTATCACAGCAACATACGGTCATAAAATGTGTGCTTTAAGATAGTACATATTCATTTATTTGTTCTCACAGACACAATATGTATTAGAGAACCTTAAAACATCGCTTCTTTCGTTCTTTCATATGCTATCTTGCTGTATGTAACATTTCTATTTTAAAAAATTTAGTTACTGAAGTGTGTTGCGTAGAAAAGAAACGGAGCGACATGCATGACACAACAATCATTCTGTAACAAAATGAGATTGAAGTAATTGGCAGCCTGGTAGCACACATCCAATTCAGGCACAGAAGCCGCAATACAGAAAAGGGTGAGACAGGTTACGGCTAATATTGTCAGACAAAGAAACACATCCATAACCGAGGTCACAACGTGACTGAATGCAAACAGCTCTTTTCTCCCCGCAGATCATCTTGCATACAAGATCACAACCTCATTCGGGACAACAGACTACAGTATCAACAAATTATCCCATATTCCCTCACTCATCGGGAGTACAATCTCCTCCCCCCCATTCCCCTATAAGGGCCTTCCCGAGCACCCCCATGGAGAGGTCTTCTCCAGTGCGGAGCAGCCGCCGGCGCTCGGACTTCCATTACGAAACACGTGTCATCTCGCGGAATAGAAACGTCTCCTCTCTCTCCGAGGAGCACTTTCTAAGACGATCATGTTTTATGACTCGTTTCTTTCATTTCTCCCTTTATATTGTGCTCATTCTTACGATTGGTTTCGGCCCTCCCGCCCGAGACACCTCCGCCATTATCCCCGAGCGATGAGGCCGCGTAGTAAACCGTGAATTTAACACGCTTTTAAACAACACTCAGGCCACATTTTATGATACCTCACAATAAACGCCACCTTACGTATAATAGAGTTATACCGCAGCCTGGACACTCTGTTCCTGTGCGAAGTGGTGCCCCGGCGAGCCGGTCCAGTCCCGGAGGCGGTTGTTGGGTGATGAGAGTGGTGAACAGAAAAGGTGAGCTCGGGGCAGGCAGAAGACAATTGAGCATGATTACAGAAGACTATGAAGTGTGGACATCTCTAGCTAGTAAAGTTTTTAGGCGCGGGGGTATCAAAGGAATTACTGGAATTCTAGAACCAGCGCGCAATATTTTAATTTATTTATTGATGTTAATGAGGCTTACGTAATGTATTGAAAAGGCCGTTTTGTTGCAGCTATTCAAATATTCAATAATATAGACCTACGCTGTAGTGAACTTGTAAAACCATTCAACAAAGAAAAATAGAGCCACGGAGATATTGACGTAAGCAATACTCTATTATAGTAGCATAAACCAGATAATAATACCAATTGTGTTATGCTGATTGCATCAAATACTTTCCAGAAACTGTAACTGTAACTGCAGTAAATGTGGCTGTTAACTCATCTACATTGAGAAGTTTCTGGAAATATTAATGCCAGTGAAAGAAAATAACATTATTCAGTCCCTTTGAGTTTATACAATTTTGAAAGTATATATTTTTATTCTGAAGCTCCACATGTTTGAAAGGGTCAGCATACGTTATCTCCGATGCAGATTGGTAACTTTAATTTTGTTATTGCTTAATTTATGCGAATAATAACAAATTAAATTACAATAAAACTACTGGAAGCAGGTGATTTTTTGAGGGGAGAACGTGTCTTGCAACAGCAACCCCTGCGGTACAACGTGAAGGTTGATGAAATGGTGGTGAGAAGAGCTGCGGCGCCTTGTATGACGGCAGATGAGAATGACGCGACGGTAGTACACTACATGTACGTTCACAATGGACGTTGTTAGAAAATCCGCCAGGAAAGTTAGAGGTAGGTACTGATGAGCTGGGAATCTGAGGAGAATGACTGGAAATCTAAACCAGGAAGAGTAAGATGTGTAGGGCAACCGGTGGTATGTGAGGGGTAGTGAGCGTTACACGATGGGAAGCAAATGACAACTGATACTCAACGGACAAAGGTCTCGGCGACCAAATGGCTGTCAGAAGAGTATTTGTGCGCAATTAACCTATGGCTCATAGGATGAAGAGTGCTGGAATAGTCATGAATAACAGACCTGGAGAGTGTTGTGTGGCGAGGTACCTAGGGAATTTGAGGATATTGCGGGTGCGAGTGAAGGCATTATTGCTTCTTCTCGAAAATATTTCTTCTCGACAATTCTTTACGTAAATGCTGAAGATTAATTCAATGTAGGAAGGGGACAGTAAGGAGTAAGCGATAAATGCCCGTCAGACATCCACTGATGAGTGATAAGAACTGAATATTGAACTATGCATAACAGAAGACGAATGCCAGTAATGTAGCAAGTTAGTGAAAGATGAACAAAATGCAGTGCGCAATTCAGCGCGGAGCTATGCAGCAAAGTTGGAAACAACTTAAATAGCCGAAAAACTATCAACAGCCAATAGAAGAGATCAACGTTGAGCGGTGTCTAATGCTAAACGGCAAGCGAGTGGGAGACGAAATGGACATGAAGTCGACGATGTGTGGAGCAAGGGGCGAAATGCAGGCCCTAATGGTTTGCGGTATTGGAGTAATTGATGGACTGCGAGTGTTGGTCTGTTAGTCGTGAAGGAAGGAGAGGGTTGCTACAGAGTCGAAGCGACCAATTAGTGGGAAAGGTGAGCGGTGAGAGGTGAAGGCGGCTGGGGTATGTGAGGTAGCCTGGGGCTGGCACTGGGCAGTAGGACGGTGGGGGTGGCGATGGGGTGGTAGAACGATGGTAATGGAAGTAGCGGTGGCGATGGTGATGGGGCGGTAGGACGATGGCGCTGCCGGTGGCGAAGGCAGTGCTAGAACTCTAGGGTAAAGCAATGGCGGAGACGGTGGCGGTGGATGAAGAGCGGAAAGGCAATGGCGGAGACGGTGGCGGTGGATGAAGAGCGGAAAGGCAATGGCGGAGGGGCAAGAGCGGTGGTGATGGAGCGGTGGGGGTACAACGGCAGCGGTGCCGTCGGGAGTAAGGTTGGGATAGGAAAGAGAAGGCGGCGAACGGCAGGCAGCAGACGAGCAGCGCGAGGCGTCTTGGGCGGGGTGGGCGGTGCGCAGGGGCGGCGGCGGGCCCCGGGCCTCGTGGTCGCCGCCGCCCAATCGATGGCCCTCCCCGCCTAATTACGGCGGCAGGTGGCTCGCCGCTCCAATTTGCCACTGACGGCGGAGATAGCCGCTCGGAGACTCGGCATTTGGGGGGAGGCGCGCCTAGCATGGCGCTTGCAATGGATGGTGGTTGCCAGCAAGAATAACATTGCTGAAAGTATGGTATTTGGAGAAAATTTAAAGGAATACGTAGAGGAATAACTCTAATATCGTTTGTCTAGTGAAAGGAAATTAATGCAACAGACGAATGCAGACATCTCTCGAAGCTGAAGGGAAAAATAGTCCGAGTTCTCTATGTTTTCAGGCATTGAATTTAATGCGAGGTCCGAATTGAATAATGATGTTGAATGTCTGTGACTCTTTCCCCGCGTCATGCATCATTCTAAACAAATAATCTCAGAGAACAGAAGTAGAGGAAGTTTTAATAACATTTCAGTAAACTATAAAGTAATGTAAGAAACAAAGCTAACAACGTTCCCTCATTTATTTTCCTCTTGTAGTATGAAAGAAAGAATGTTCTCCTTAAAAGCACTGTCCAAAAAATTCAAAATAAAATAAATAATTGTTCTTTAGTGGTATTCGTTTATCCAGTTAAAATATTATGAATATGATTTGGAGAATAAAGTGAAGACGAAGAGAAATTAAGAAAATTCAATGTTATGAAATAATTTTAGTGCACGAAGTTAGAATGTTCGTGATTCCGTTGCAAGTATTTTTAAACTTTTTATGCAATCTGTGTTTATTCGAAGAAAAATGTTTCAAAAATGCGGTTTTCAATTGAAAATACAAAGGCAGTGTGAATACAAAATATAGTATTATGTCAGTATATCCCTCCTCACTTTTATATTGTCTATTATTCTAAATTAGCCAGAACTCATAAGTGACAATCTTCTCGTCCATGTTTTTAAGCAACCCTCTACTTACCTTCATTTTTCTCTCGCTCTCTCTCTACATGCCAATGTAATTGGAATTTTTCGCTTCGCGCGAACGCTACATTGATAAATATCCTCGTTGTGAATGCAATTGAATCTGATTTAATTTAATTATTCGCTCCTAGCGAGCGTGAAAAATGATCGCGTCCCAAGCGAAGGAGTGACGGCATTTGCGCCTGGGCCCAGTAGCGCCGCAGCGGGGCAACTACCACTCTTCGGGTGGACGAATGGGCGTGGGGACGGGCCATTTCGGCATCCGGCGTGGCGAGGCGAGGCAAGGCGAGGCGGTCGGCGAGCGACCGTCCTCCTAGCGACGTCCGGGGGGTGGCGAGGAACAGGGTTGCCCTGCGGCCGTGGAAGTGCCTGTCGAATCCCCAAGTCGATGGTATTCTCAGCCATTACTCTTCCGCTATTAATCGCTATCCTCTGGGTCATCCAAACCTTACGTCTTCCATTCTCGGACATTATTGTAATTTATTGAAATAATAAATGGAGAGTCAAGTGGACAGATGTTATTTAATTGTTTGATTTGAATGCAAAAATTTCGTGAGTGTACGTCACAAGAAATGAAAGTATAAAAGAATACGAGTATGTTTGTTCTTTTACATGAGTTCAGTGTTCGAAGCTTAAGAGTGGCGCTAATTAGAGTATTAAAAACATTTAAAATTTGTTTCATTCGAATTGCTAGAAAACAAATGTGTTTCGGGTAAATTTTCTTTATCGTTTCTTCCCAATCAGCTTCATTGACCATATACGAACGGAGAAGTGATCGCGAGTTTGGTGACCAAGGTTGGAATGCTACTGTCAGAATATTTCATAGACACCTTTTAGGTAGCAATGGTTGGTCGTTGTCATGATAGAGTCGATTCACATAGTGAAAGTGATTTACTGGCATTGGAGGTGTTCACATTGACAGTAATAATAGAGAGGATTGTAACAGTTGGAATATTTGGGGGTTACTATGGTATCTGTAGTGGTTGAAATTGTCATGGTGGTTCTACAGCTTGTAGTGGTTGAGATGAACGTAATGGTGGGAATAATTAGTAATGGTGGTGAATTTGGAACCGGGCGAGATGGCTCAGTGCATCAACCTGATGTCACTGCAGTCCCTCTGACCGGGAGGTCCTAGGTTCGAGTCCCGACGGCGGCAGGATTTTCGACACTAGCTTGTCAGCTGGGTCGAATTCAGTCGCTGTCTGGAGGAGAAATCTAGCGGCCGGCTGCTCTGATTGGTAGTTTTCCGTGTTTTTTCCGATCAACACCAGGCGAATGCCGGAGCAGTACCCTAACAAACGCGCGCGATCTTTCCTTCCTCTTCCTTGTCCTATCCTCTCCTCTTACACACACACTTACACTAACATGCACTACACTACCACACATGTCGGGAGGCCGGTCGGGAGCTTACAGCTTGTCCCAGCTGGGGCGGTGCCGCGCTGGTAGGAGATAACTGGTTGAGGGAAAACCCCGCTAGTCGATCGTAGGTCGACGCCAGATCTCGCCATCCAGAGGGGAAAAGATCATCACCACTTCCCGAGAAAAACACGGACTACACTTACTGGACTAATGACCAAAGTAGTTGACGCGCCCGGAAACACGAATCAATCAATCAATCAATCAATTTGGAATTATTATGGTAGTTCTGGAGGTGATCGTTCATAGATTGGGAATGAGTATTGGTAGAGCATATGCCAGCTTTGTTTCTGTTGTTGCAAATGCGAGTTGGAGGGTTGGCGAGGGTTGGAGGGTGGGTGGTGGAAATGGAAGGGGGAAGCGCCCACCAAACCACCACCGGCAGTCGGGGAGCAGCGCTCTCATTAAGCGGTCGTCTGGGGCCACGCGGCGATGCGGCAGGTGTCGAATCGGGAACATTTGTTCCAACTCATTGAATATTGAAATGATTCGTTGCTTCGAGAGCCATTAAACGCTAATTTGTTGCACTTGAGCGATTTCGCCGGCTCGGAGGTTTCGCCGTAACTTACTATTAACCACGAGTGCCAAATGGTAAAGATATGTTGAACACGAGGTCGTAATGGTGATAAAAATTAAAGAGAAACCGGAAATTTTCCGCGAGGGACGGAGGAAATTGTACATTTGATTATATGGCTTAGCTTAAATTATCCCGTCATCGTTATCGTTTTAATCGAAACTCTTTCGGCAAGAAAAATTGCTGGTAATTCCGAGCAGAAGCGTTTGCAGCGTCGGTCATTTAAATGTATTTTATCTCGGTCAACATGCCGGACAGTTTCCTGCGACACGTGAGGTGATGTGTTGACCGTGTTTGGACGACGTAGTTAGCTTCTGGAATTAATAAACATGAAGTAGCAGGCAAAGAACTGTAAACACGGAGAGAAAGTCATTCAACGTTTCATAAATTTCTCTCTGTAATCAGATAAAACTGATAAGGAATGACACGTCAGTTTATGAATCTAATAAATAAGTGTGCTGGTTTTAGTAATTTTCAATGTTCTAGAACATTTATTAGCTTTTCAGTTTTTTGTGACGTTTGCAATGCCATGACTTTTGGTAGAAATGTTGATGATTTTTTTACTACCATAACAGAAGATGTTGCAGGTAATAATGCACAGAAACTGTTTACCCCTCTTCAGAAATATTTTTTATGTTTTGTGTATTTTTTCAAGAGATTATGATTTTCTCTCCACGTAGGTACTTGCCACATACTCCCCTTTGAATCACGACCCCAAAGCAACCTTTTTTCCCAAATGTGAAAGTACCTTAATAACAAAAAGTATATAAAGGGTAATAAAATATATTTTAGGAGTTTTTAATCAAAATACTGAATATACAATGCATGTTGCCTCCATAGCATTATGATATTCAAAATAAAATTATTTTGTTCTTATGCACAAATCTCTCTTCTGGATTTTAGTAATTTGCAGAAAGTTTGAGTGAATTAATCTCCCAAGCATATAGTTTTCCATATATAAACTCGTACCTTGCATGAATTTTATATTAACAATAAAGAACAAAGAAAAGTATTTACTAACATAGTTTGAACTTTTTCCATCCCTCTAATTACAGATTTCAGGAACAGTTTTTTCTAATGTGCCAGATAATCGGCGGCAACGATATGTAATTAATTCTAGCTCTTCTATTTGTGCTGTCATGTGTTCTGTAGCGATTCCTACATTTGCCGCTCTACTGATCCGAATCCGTTTGCATTCCTCACAACAGTATTCGATAGAAGAATCTGTAGTATACACCTGCACCGTTCTTTTCCTCTTGCCGACCATACAACGCCATTGGGAACGCGCCCGTCATAAACAACGTGCATGAAAGTACCGAAGTGCCCATAAGTGCCCAAAAGATTTACAGTCACGTGCGTCCCCGACGGCGCCGCCCCTGTCCAACTCGTTTCGTGGAAAGCGACTCTTTCGTCCGCAGCTGTATGTCCGTGTATATACGCTATTACGCTCCTCGTAAAGTGAATAGCGGAATGCTCTTTACACGTTTTACAAGGCAAGCGGTGCGTCGAGGCGCGAGGAAAATCGAAAAATGCGACGGAGGTGACAATCCGGAGGCGCGAGCTGTACCACGAAACTGGAATGCAGTAGTGACGATGCGGGATGGGGGAAGTGGGTTCTTGAAACTATGAATGTCTTCAAGTTCTAGTGATGTAGAAGTTCTAGTGATTTGAAAATGAAGTCTGTAGAGTAGCTGAAATCTTGTCACTCACTTTTCATTTGTTTGAGTATTTACAATTTTATTCTTGTCATTCCTAATTCTTACTTCTAGTATACATTTGAAGTATAAATACTCTTGTTTGTAGATCCAGTAAAGATGGGAAAATAGTTCCTGAAATTATGTTTAGGTCATAAAGTTTCAATGAAACGTATTAACACGCTTATATTGAAGTTAGTATATTAATAATTTTAAAATAATAGAACCTAGAGTTTGGAACAAAAACGAGAAATTCTGGATATCTCTGAATGTTCTTAATATATCATTGAGTCTGTTTCAAAATCGAAGTTTACCAATACTTCCTTCATTAATCATACTTGCATATATCGGGATATTCGATAAATCGAAGACCTTTTCCTGCTAAGTATCTAGTTTTCAAAATTTGTATATTCATTTTTAATAAATTAATTACAATTTAAATTTATTTAGTTGTTAAAAGCAGGTCATTTTTAATGTTAATTGTGGTTTAGTCGTTAGCCATGTAGCTATGAGTATTTTCTTCTCCACAAGTTGAAACTTGATGCCATGATTAATATTTTACTCAATTTTTATGATAGTCATTGCCCTAAAAATCCATATAGACAATGAAACTCTTCTTGCATTAACCTATTGGGAAACGAAGTCTACGGGCTTTGTAAAACATGGTAAATTTGATAGTTTAGTGGCTACCGTAATGTGCTAAATTATTTGTAAGAAATATATCTCTTTTCAGTTATTCAATTTCACATTTTATAGGAATCTATGGGATTATAAAGAGTTTTGTAAGTGTTCACAATCTTGAAAAATGCAGTAGGTTTAAAATATTAAATATATACACTCTCTTTACTTCATTACTCCATTTCTATGTGATATATTTTACTGTATTTCATCTATTCGTATTTCCTCAACAAACTCCCCAAATTTGTTCTGGATTTGTGGTCCTATTTACTAAAGTAATAGTAGTATGTTATGCACATCAACCATTTTAAAATTGCATAGGCGAAAAACTGCATTCATTACTGCAAAATGTCTGGGAGCAATTTTAGACCTTCTCAAAATATCGTTAATAGAAATGTAGAGCCACATAAAAATCGAGCAGAAACTCCTGCACGTCTGAATCAAGAAAACTTTCGTTATTGTCTTAATCACTCCATATCTCTTCGAACATGAGCTGAGATCTCCGCAACACCCTGTATCTCCAGATGATCGCGCGTCGACTAATATACACTAACTTTATTATCCAGACGTGCTTCCTCCCCACGCCAAGACATCAAAAGTGTTTAGAAAGCGAGGGTAATGGCTTAATTAGAGATACTAAAATAATATTTCTGCGGAGAACCTCGGCTGCTCGTTCGTTTAATGGCCGACTTCGCACGCAGAGCCCAGTAATTTGGTCGGCCGCCGACAGTTACGGCGCCGCTATCGCACCAAAAGCGCGACTCACCGTCTGCCCGTCCCCAGTGCGTATTTCTCCAGCAAATTGATCCCAGGCGGTAAGGCGTCGTGGCGTATTAGTCTGTGATAATGCTACCGCATTAGCGTATTAAAATACAAATGAAGCCTAGTCCCCCCAGACCTGGCCAAGGAAGTTTCCTTGTACCACTCCACTGGCTCGTAATGACCGCTGTAGATCAAGAGTAAGTATCAATAAAGATCTCGTATGTTTCGGGGCTCTGTTCCCAACTGGAGACCAGGCTGTTCGCTGTTCTTCTGAGAAGTGCTTATTAAGTAAATTGATACGAGCGAACGAAGCTGTGCATCCTGGATTGAGTAGTCACTTTAATCGGTATAAATGCTACCTCTTCCGATAGGAGAACGAAATAGCTGTTTTTTGTTCGGGAGATGGTGGCAATTTCGGAAAACCTGATTGGTTTCCTCCGAGGTTTATTGACTCTTGTACACTGAAATAGAACAGTGTCTCAAGGAAATTAATTTGTTCGCAATTTTAATAAATTGATTTAAACGATTTTCTCAACTCTTCTGTGTAATGCTTTGAAGTGTCCATCTTCAAGCGTGCAACACCAAGCATTTAAATTTACTTTCGCAACTGATGGTCGATAGGATTTGTGATGAGGTGGTAAGAAAAAAACACTGGAATATGTATCGAATAAATAAGACTTATTATTTCACTATCTCAAACAAAACATCTATAACTCCATGTCATGTAACTGTCTCGTAACTACATTAGTTGACACTACCCATATATTACATGTTAACGATCAAACTGTTAATAGTTTTGACTTTGGCTGAGATTGTTTTACATCTGTGGGGTACTATTTGTATTTTAATTTTCAGATATGATATGATTCTAAAACAGTATCATTGACACATTTAAATTCATAGGAAATCTTCTTACTGGTAAAACGTAATTAGGTACATTTTCGTTGGTAAATACATGAGAATCTTACATTATGTCATCTCGAAATACGAAATATAATTCATAGTAATGATACACTATCTGGAATTATTCTATTGGATCTATTGCAGTTAAGAATACTTGAACTGGGGTATCATTAGCCTCGTACGGATGTTTATTATTGCTTCATGTTTGAGTGGATGAACTAATAAGTTCAGTGCATTTTTTATTGTTTTATACGTATATATCTCTATAAATATTCGTAACTATTTTCTTTGACTCCATACATTCACACACACACACCGCCGAAACAGTTTTGAACATAAGTCTTCTGCGGTTTCCAGAGCACCAACCACACATTATACGTACAATGAAGTTCTGTGATATTTTCTTTACAGACTTTCGCTTTGGTGATCGTCCTAATAAGGACGAATCGAACAATGTTCTGTCGACCTTACAGTTCGACCACGTGAATTACACAAAACAACCTGATTTTAGAAAAGGTTATATTTTCGCGCACATGTTCTCATACAGGATCATCTTTCACTAGAACACACGAGACAATTCATAGCATATTCTTTAACGGTGATGTTGTGCGCTAACGTGGTTAACAGACAGAATTTTTATTCTTTCGTGGTCGAGACTTTGCAACAGTTTTCATTTCAACGTCGAAAGATTCACGCACAATAAAAATGTAAAGTTTTATGAGAGTGGTGGGTAAGGGTGACTGAAATTCACAAATATGTTAAGCGCCGAAGATACTAATTAGTATTTATTGAGAGAATGACCTTCAATGAAATACTCGTACTTTCAAGAATATTTTTACAAACAGTAATTCCATTTTTGCACATCTAATTCCTTGACTAAGTGACTACTTTCTTCCTGGAGCAAATAAATATCCATGATTTAATACGGTTTCCCAGTACCTGTTTTCCCTGATATATTTTGTAGAGAAACCCAATACTTAAAGAAAACATGAAATAAAATCGAAACTGTGATACCTGTAACTAATTAGTCAACTTTCTTAATTATCCACGATAAAGATTCGAAGTACTTCCTTGAGTTATGCAAGAAAACTTACTACCAATTATATTTAAGGAATAATATGTGTGAACCTGTGTGAACTAAAAATTCTCTAACTTTTTGTTTTCAGATTAGTGTTTTTCCCTAACTTTTCCCTGTTTTCTAGAAAGTAGCGATCTTGACTTGAAGTATTTGATGAAATTGATTCTTGTACTAAGAATTAAAAATAAGAGTATTTTCTCAATAAATTCCCTGTAGTACCTTTGGCAGTTAACTCTTTAGGAATTCCAGCCTTGAAAAGTCGATAGTCGCGGAAGGAATCACTCGGTTTTCCGTCCGGAAACAGTCTCCCACGTCGCACACGAAGTCACTGGCGCCAGGCGTCCCCCGCGCGCCAGCGGCCTTCGCCGGGGCGCGATCACAAGAGCTGCGGCGCGGCGCCCGCCAGCTCCCGCAGCAGCGCGCCGCCGCCCGCGCCGGCGCCCGCGTCCGACGGGTCGCTCCTCGACAGCAGCGACTCGATGCTGAACGGGTTGAGCCTGCGCGGCTTGCTGGCGGCGTCGCTGGCGGCGGCGCCGCTGCTGCTGAGGTGGTGGGCGGTGGGCGAGCACTTGCCGATGGGCGGCGGCGGCGGCGGCGGCGGCGGGGGCTCGGCGGCGGGTGGCGCCGAGGGCTTCGGGGACGGCGGCCGGAAGTGGCCGTGGAAGCCGAGGTCGGCGGGCGAGCGCGGCCGGAAGCCGTCCGGCGGGGGCGGGCCGCCCCCCGCCGCCACTCCCGCGAAGCCCAGCGCGTCGCCCGCCCCGCCGCCCGCCTCGTCGTCGTCCACGTGCGAGCACGAGTCGTCGCCCACCACGTCGATCTCCACGTCGCGCGCGCTGCCGCCGCCCACGCTGCTGCTGCAGCAGCTGTTGGAGTCGGTGGCGTGCGACAGGGACAGCGACAGGCCCGTCCCCAGCGACGAGGACGGCCGCCCAGCCGACGACGACCCCGCCGCCCCCGACGAGGAGCCGCCTTGCTGCTGTTGCTGCTGCTTCTTACCCTGCTGCTGGGCCTCCCACTCGCGTCGCAGCGTGGCGAGGTCGACGGCGATGCCCTTGGCCTGCAGCTTGCGCTGCTGGCGCTCCAGCGCCTTGAGCAGCTTCTTCTCGCGGCGCTCGGCCTCCTTGCGCCGCAGCTCCTCCTCCGGGATGGGCTCCCCGCTGCACGTCTGCGGGTGCGCGTTGTGCGCCGGCCGCCCCGGGCCCTTCTTCGTGTGCTCCTTCTTGCGCCACTTGGCGCGACGGTTCTGGAACCACACCTGCAACAACACACACACACCACGTCAGGGAATAGCTTTCTTTGCAAAGAAACAAGTGGACTCTAGAAGAATGTGCTGGAACCACACCTGCAACAACACACACACACACCACGTCAGGGAACAGCTTTCTTTGCAAAGAAACAAGTGGACTCTAGAAGAATGTGCTGGAACCACACCTGCAACAACACACACACACCACGTCAGGGAACAGCTCCCTTGATCAAGGTACAAGTCAAGAAGATCAAGTTGGAACCCCCCTGCAACATCACACAGACATCACGTCAGGGAACGTCTTTCTTTGCAAAGAAACAAGTGGACTCTGTGCTGGGACCACACTTGAAGCACTACACACATCACGTCAGGGTACAGTTTTCTTTGTCAAGGAACAAGAGGACTCAAGAAGATCGTGCTGGAACCACTCCTGCAGTACCACACATTCACCACGGAGGGGAACAGCTTTTTGGCCAAAGAATTAAAGGCCATGCGACTTAAATCTACGCGCACACCAAGGCAGAAAACATACTTCTTGTTCAAAGAGCAAGTGCACTCAAAACGACTACTGGAACCATACCCGTAACACCGCGCACTCGCGTCAGGGAACAGCTTTCTTGATCAAGGTACAAGTCAAGAAG